>NBAY01000093.1:0-138604 GCA_002794775.1 Porodaedalea pini | reverse complement strand
AGGCACTTTTACAGTTTGAAGAACTTGCCAAAAAGCAGGATGAGAAGCTCCTTCGAATGGCGGCTAAAGCAGTCTGATGTCGGAAGGATATCTTCACTTTTCCTAGGTGTACAGTACCATGCGCTTGGGAGGAGTTTGTCCTTCTAACGAAAATTTGAGTACGTTCACCGCGTTGATGCCATCATAGAATAGCTCATTGACTAGATCTTTTCGCAGCTTCCAGACCAAGAAGCAGTCGACATACATGGAGTGGTTCTAGCGATTCTTCACAATTGTCCTTGCCGGTAAGCTGACGCGTGGGACGAGCAATTTCGGGCCTGGAAGGAGTTTATAGCTGCCATTGCAAAGCCTGCGCAAGGAACATTTCCTGAGAAGCTGGTCTTAGCAGGCGAGGAAGCAAGGAGCGTGGGGGGTCATGGACATGCATGTTTAGATCCTGACGATGGATACGGCATTGAGCCCTTTGTAGTGCTTGTTTGCCTTCCAGAGTATCCTCTAGCTTTCAAGCGCATTTTAGCGTGTTATTACTTTTTCTTCCATGAAGACTACAAAAACGACCGCAGACAGTCCAACCGAGTAATATAGAGAACAAATATAAAAGAAGGCATAACAGAAGGCTTGCAGAGAGTAGAACGGCGAAGAACTAGTCATCCAGAAGGTCCGAAGTTTCAACATCGCGATTTCTGTCCATAGAAGTCCGTAAAAGATCCTGACCCACTTGCTTCCTCGACGACACTCAACATTTCTCCCCTTTCATTCTGAGATGACGTGCGGCTATGAATACTATCTCCGGCGGAGCTTGCTTTGCTACTTGTGCTGGCGTTGGAGGAGCTTCGTGCTCGAGGCCCCGCAGGCCTGTGAATGCGCAGTAGCTGACTAGGAGCTCTCCGAGACGGTGATGCGAGGTTCCCGTTCCACGCACTCGGAGGTCCATTGAGCGACGAAGGCCGCAGATTCTCAGGCACAACTGGCATTGGTGGTACACTCTGCGCGAGCCCGGGCGAGTCAACAGATAGAGTCGGCATGCTCAACACGCTCAGAGTCGATAGCATGCGATTGCGCTTTTCGTCTCGTGGTGAATCGCTCGCGCTAGTGCTATGCGAGCTCTTGCTTATAGGTGTCCTCGCATCCGGAGTGCGGGCCATAGAACTGCGGCGCGAGAGCTTGCCAAGCGACTGTCGTAAGCTGGAACGTTTGGTTGAGCGCGAATGCGACGAACGGAGGATCTTGTTTCCCTTTGAGGTGCGCGAGCCATAGCTGAAGGCGCTGCTGTGGTGAGAGAGCGATACGTTGGAAGAAGCGACGGCGGGGCTGTTGGGGAGGAGGGAGTATCGGGGCTGATGTCGTCCGGCTCTTCGACATAGTCACCTTGTGCATCATGTCGTCCGTCTGTATATTGATGATCCGACTGAGAACTAAAATGTTCTGCATAGAAGAGCGCGCTGTCGGACTCGACGTAGTCCTTTTCCGTTTCATTTTCTAAGTCACCCTCCTGCCAGTCCTCCGTAAGATCCGAAGTACTGAATCCACTGAGAGTATGCCGATGTGTTCGAACAGAACGAACTGTCTGCCCCCGACTGAACGATCCTATCTGGGATGACCTGACGGTACCGACGTAGATGTTCTCTCGTACTGAGCTAATGTCCGTGTTGATGCTAAGGCTCAGAGCCAGACTACGATTACGATGGTGTACATGAGGAGGCGAAATAGACCGATGAGATGGCGGCTCAGGGAATTGAGCCAGTATAGCGCGAGGCGGTGTTGGAGATGAGGTAATTGCGGATTGTCCAAGGGTTAGCGTGCTGAGGCGTCTTATCTGTAGAGAAAGGTCAATGGTTGCTACATGAGTTGGTGCAAGTAAGGCAGTACGTACCGAAGGCAAGATAGCGGACAACCCACCCGGTGCCTTTCCTACGTCTTTCTCTCCCATGATCTCTTCTGCCTTCTCCTGATCTTCGATCTGCATGAAGTTAGGCTCGCTACGATGAGAGCTGACCGATCCTCTCCCCCGCCCACGTGGAAGACGAAGCCTGCGTAATCCCGAGTATTGAATGTCGGACTCGTTCCGTCCTCTTTGTCTTCTTCGTCTATGCCTCCAGCACATAAGGAAGCAGATCCCAATGAGGAAGAGCGAAGCCACGGGGCCGACAACGACTCCCGCGAGCACACCTCTGAGGTTCGTGAAAGTAATCGTCAGGGTGAAGCGCGTATGGATACGATTACAGACTCACCCGCTCAGAGAAATATTCGATGATGAAGAAGTGCTAGGAGGTGCGGCCGACGCCGTCATCGTCATCGTCATTGTCATGACGGATGTGCTTGTCACCGTAGTTTGCGTGCTGCTCTCAGAGTCTACAACTTTGACACCCGGGAATGCTGCATTTGAGAATTAGATCGACTTTAGCACAATGCTAGCGACGCATACCTGGAGGGAGAGGATCGGGGGTTGCTGGAGGAATCGCACTGGGCGGCCCCGGGTCGATGCCTACTTTGTCAATGTTGATCTTGCCTTCGCCCACCATTTGCACCTTCACAACGTGCTGTACTGTTGGATCCAGCCCAGTCGTATGCCACACCATCTCTCCCATCTGTAGTTCGGACTGATTGAGCGGGATGGCCGTCGAGTTCCAGTCGCAGGTGATGTACATCTGTCCGCCCTGCGGCGACTTCGCTGAATAGAGATAGATATCGATGCCCTGGAAGATGAGCGAGGCGGCCGCGCCTGGCGTCGCTGTCCAGAGCGAAGTCGAGTTGAAGTAGCCATCCGTAACGGCCAGAGGGTCATCTGCAAGCTGGTGCCTAACGGTTACTATGAGTGCTGTGAGAAAATGGAAAGATAAGACAACTACACACCAGCCCGCTTCCTGCATGCTTAGACTCGCATTTTCGGGCGTAGAGAAAACCCACTCAGACGCAGAATCATCGACTTGCAGACTCATGTGCGGTAAAGTGGGGTGGAGTGAACGGGTGAGGTGGAGCGGAGTGCCGGGAGAAGGTCGTGGCAAATTGAGAGTTGATTATAGCGTCTGCGAGATGGAAAGGAAGTCTTTAGTGTTCATCCAAAGATCACGAGCGAGAGACGACGACGTCGGAGGGCTGCCGAACGCCCCAAGTGTGCACACGTCCTCTGGATACGCGATCAGAGGCGGGGAGAGGGAAGGATGATAGCGATCGCAAAGAGCGGCGTCGCATCTGACTGAGGTGTACGAGACTGGAAATGCGGTAACGCTGGTCAGCGGACGAAGCTATTAGTGGACGGGAGTGGTCCATGGCCATGGGACTTTGATGCCTCGTCAGCGAATGGCTGCGCGTATAAGGTTCGATGCGCTTCGATGCATCTTTGCTTCGAGTGCATTCGGATATTAGTGCCTGAAAAAGAATAGACGTCAATGTGGCACTGATGAAAAGAAGAAAAGGTATTCGCTAATGCTCGGTTGTGGGACAAAAGCTGTGTTGCACTGTCGCACTTGGGCTGTGCTCAATCATGTTGAGCGCGATATTTGCATCACTGTCTTGCATTGAATTGACCAGTGGAAGGTGTTGATCTTCGGAGCGCTTGCCATGATCGTTCGGTCATCCGGCCTTCCAGTATATCGCCGACGTGAGTCTGCTGTCCTCGAGTACGACCGATATCGCGTGCTCGAGAGATATGAAAGCGTACTAACCACGCTGCCGCTCTTCTTTACGGTAATAGATGAGGAACAAAACTGCTTTTTAGGAGGCGAGAAGGACGGATGATTAGGAACTTCATACTCACAAGCATCCCCATTCAGTGATTCTATATCAAGACTGTCGTGTTTCTTAGAAACGGTTTTGTTTTGGAGGGAAGAGCACGTAACTCTTCCACTTGACGACAATGGGCGGGACTGATTGAACGTATACGTTCAGGCATCCTTTCAATTGGCCACATGCGAATAGTCTGTGATGTATAATAAATGGTGTTGACGTGCGCGTTACTACAACGATATACATCTTGAACCGAAATATGAGTATAAGATCCGGTATCGTACGTACATTATGATTTTGATCAACTCACCCAAAATATAAGACACAAAATTTCATTGCCCTTCACTGAGGATTCACATCTCCACGACTGTAGATTCAGCACAACGTCGTCGTATCATCCATCCGCCGCTGGACCAAATTGTAAAAGCTGCTCGAAACGATTTGACATCGTCTCTGCCGACCGCCCACCTAAGTAAAGGCAGAATTGACGGTCACACGGACCACAAGAGTCCTCCTGACATTACACGGCCACTGCTTTGGCTCTCAGCAGAAGCCAGTTCAGGATACCACTGTACACAATAACGTTCCGCCGTCAATCTGATGTCCATTTCTAGACGTCATCCTCAGAGTCCTACGAGTCACGCTCGGCATGGAACTCACGTACGACAGAAACTCGATTCTGCAGTGTGTTCTCGAAGGCACGAGTGGTGAAGAAAGCAGAAAGCTTGCATTAGTGATCACCAAGGACTAGAAAGAAAAGCCAGTCAGGGTCATTACACATGATTGAGATTCTGAACAAGCCGGAAGAAGAACGATGAGGCAGAACAGTAAGAATAACTTACCCAAAATCAGGGTGAACGACCCAAAAATCGGTCTCCAAATATCGCTTCGACTTGTCCTATCGTAGGTTTCGCCGGGACTGCAGGGTTGAAAGCGGAAGACTTTATTTACAACGCATGGCAAACAGATAGCAGCGATTTTGACTCACCCGCTTCATAGTCGCCTAAGCCTGTGTTACGGACTCCGTTCTCCCCGCCATAAAAAGCGTTACGATAGAAACATTCTTCCCCTCCTGATCGTTGACTATAGCTCGAATATCCTCCTCGCTCATTTGCATGATACTCTTGTTCCGCACCGGGGAAAACGAACAGCAGGTCTTCCATCAGCAATTAATTCAGCCGCGAAATACAGTTCGATGGACAATGGATACAGCTGCAGGTTGGAACCAGTGGAACGACGGCCAGAGAGACGAGGTTTACGTCAGAGCATTTCTTAAGGATGGGAAATGCTCGATGGCATTATTCGACTGTATCATGTTCTACAACCATGCAACGAGTCAGTCGCGGAACGTGAAGTTAATCGTCAAGAAACGCATCATCAAACATCTCGTACCGATGACCATCTTCTACCCGCTATCTCGGAGCTCTCTACGGTCCATCCTTAGATCGTTGCTCTAAATGGTACAAGGCTGAACAGGACGCCGCAAGCTTTCCTCACAGGATTTGTATCTCCGGAGGCCCACTAGCGAAAGCACGTCGTTTGGGGATCTTTTGCCTGTCAAACTCTTTAGAAAGATGGGGTTTGTGCAGAAGATTGTGTATATACCATCCGTCGTCCGTACGATAGACCTGCACCTCGCCAGGCACGTCGCGAAATGATGGCATTGGAAAGCGTGTGGGATGAACTCAGAACGAGCAAGAACAGATCGCCAAACTGAGTGACAATGACAGACGCATGCCGTTGAACGAGAGGGCGCATTCACCTTTCCCAGCCGGCATTTTCCGTGATCTGCCATTTCGAAAAGGGAAAACAATTCTCAGACGCATGCGCCGTGTGCATTGTTCAGCTCAGATATAACCCCGCCCAAATGTGAAAGATATTAGCAGTTTCAGATCAGAATATTGCTCTATAGCACCACATGTAGTAGTAATCTGTGTCTCGAGAGGAACCGTGCCTAATTCAGTAGTTATACAAATATGTACAAATAGTCGCATTCTAACCTTAATTCAGTGGTCGTCTGTCTGTCTGTCTGTCTTCTAATCTACGCATAATATCCCGCTGCATCGCAATGGGTAAAAATTCTGCACCAAGTGCTTCTCATCAAGCTCTTCTCTAATGCATGCACAAAATGTTATGGCTTCAACTTCGAAGGCCTGATCCCGGGGTCCGCTGTTCCTCCGTGTTCCAGACTTTTAGTTATATACCATTCCAGGTCGTCTAGCATACGGCCCTATGCATAACTGCCGCCTCCTAGCCTACTGTCATCTGGGACTGTGATTAGCATGCTCCTAGCTCGCTATCATTCATGCCAAAAGGATGCGTGATTACTACCAGTCTTGACGAAAAGAAGCTTTTCTTGATGACTAGAAAATAGTTTGTGCAAGGGTTTTAGCTAAACAAGAAGTGATAATCCTCTGCAGCTCATGTCTCTGATGTGCTGGGCTGGATACAGCTGTGTGCTCATAACTGTAACTGTTTTTGGCTTATGGGGTCTGAATCTCAGACTGTCAAATACTAAAGCTTAGAGATCCGATAACCTATCACATTTAAGTTTATTGAAGCTCTTGAAACGGAATAAATTTACGCTTAAAAATACATACAACAGCTGAGCCATAGTTTTAAACACCGTGTTCAAGTCTGTCACCCTCCTGCTTTATTGACTGAAGAATGTATCTAATTCAATCTCATTCGAGGTTGCATCGAAGCTGAGATCGTTGACCTCTAGGTCCTCACCAGCAGCACATGCATTCTGCAATCGATTTGAATGTTTGTAGCGGAGGGTCAGAGTTTATAAAATACTTACCTGGTCGGTATTCTCTTCTGGCCCAGGAATGGCAAAGAACGACGAGAGGGCCGTCTCTGAGCCCAGATCAGCGCCGTACGAGTGGAAGAGATCCGAGTCAATGTCGATTGAGCGAGACCTGTGGTATTGCTTCTTCAAGTTCAGGAATAAATTGGGACCAAGAATGCCCGTCGTTGCTATTGAAGACAAGAGATGCAGTTGAGAGAGGGTACGTAGCTATACACGACAACATGAGTTGTGGCCGTGTTTATCGATCGCAGTCTGTGACTGATGCGCTTACCGTACTGTACCGAGAGTAAAGATCAAAAAGGACAAGGATGACACCCGAGGTGTATACTACGAAAATGCTATATCAAATGAGGCGAGCAGACGAGTGAGACACAATATGCTTTGTCCACTAGGAAACACGCACCCAAAAAAGTAGACAAAGTTATCACGCACGATGTTCCTAAATGTTGCAGGCTGCTTGAAATTGGCTTGGTTCCGATTCTCAGACTCTTGGTCCGCAGCCCGATGACAGCCCAAAAACCTCCTCCAACGGCGCATCATAGTCCTTATCGCAGTCGAAGTCGGCCAGGCTCTGCGTAACACTAGCCCAAAGGTCACGCTCTCAACGAGCGCGAACGGGACCCAGAAGAACGGTGTATATACGTTTGTCGCACGCTCCCTCGACGCAAAAAGCGAATAGTGGTGCATTCCACCTGACGCGGTTGGCGATTGTTCTAGGATTCGTCGGAATGTTTCGTGCTTGATACCTACCAGTGTCAACGTATGAACCATTAACTCGAGTAGAAGAAAGCAGTCGAAGGGGAGCAGGAGTGCTCACTCCGAATCATGGTTGCCTCAAGCACCTTCTCAGCAAGTACAAAGACGTCGAGCGCACAGAACAGATACTTGATCATCCGACTCTTATCGTATAACGCGTACGTTCGAATCTGCAACAAACCTAGCCAGACAAGACAAAATCCGAATCCACACGAAGCACCAAGACAATAAAAAACGACTCACAGAGAGAACAAAAAGCAACGATAGTCCCAGTATAGAACAGTGCTTTCGTCGGATATACTGTCAACGAGGGTTGAGCGCGTAAGACATCAAATGAAATGTTTGAGCGCAATTCACCATCTCTGCAGAATGTCAAGGATGAGTCAAGTCGATAATTTATAACGGAAACGGAAGTCAGCGGAATGGACTTACCCCGTGAAAGCTGCAGCTGAGAAGTTACACCTCTCCTCGGTGCAAATGGGCACGAAGCGGCAACGTTCTGAAAATGCCTCGTATCCCCAGCAGCCTTCGGGCCGTGGATCATGGAAATACCTTGCGATATCTCTAACAAAGGCACCTTGAAAACTTGATGTAAGTTCTTATAGCGGAGGAGAGAGTTTTAACGGCACCTTTTATCGACAGTGTATATCTAAGGATAGGCCCAAATGTCAGGGGCGGAATGAATCTGCAGAACCGGTGGAGTACGTACATGAGTATAGCAGCAGTAAGGTAACGGGTCTTGTTTTATGTGATCAAAACGAGAGCGTTGATCTCAAACATCGTGTCAAATGGGGCTTACGATCACATAAATGACAGTTCCGATGTTCCATCGAGACAGCTGCGAACACGGAAGCATCAAACAACTGTCTTTATCCGAGGTGAGTGACTGCTTACACACCCATACGAAGTTTATCTAAAGAGGTCCGATCCGGGGCGTCAGTGGAATAAGTAATGAGCGTAGTAAGAAATACTATACTTCATCCCCAGAGGTGAGAACTGTTATCGCTTGGAGATGAGCGAACGTAAAGTTCAGGTTATTTGTAAAGCTTACTGTGATTGTAGAAAAACATTGCCGCTACTATAACTGTAAAAACGAACGTCGAATAAGCTTCGTACGAACACGCAAATGTTTACCTTTAGCATTGACAGAAACTACTTCCAAGCCCGCAGCTTTGATGGGCTGAATTTGAGGGAACACCATCGGCGTCTGAGCAGAAAAGCCCATCTCGGACATCTTGACCGAGCTGAGCGAAGTCGTTGTAGAGTAGCGAGAGTGAGCTGGGGGAGGTATGTCAGCGACTCCTCCTTATATTAGTTCAGGTCCAACGTGTCGCTATCAATGCATCTGTGCATTGCTTTTCTCAGGTCATCAGCTTCGAAATTAATCAACATCGGTAACTAAGGAAGTCTGCATGAGACCAAGGACTCTAGTTCGGTGGGGGTGTGTGATGCATTTTGCTTCGATTGTATTCGGAACCTCATTGTCTGAAAGAGAAGCGATTAGAAATCCACGCCAACGGCAATGATGAAGCGAGGAAAATGTACTCGCCACTGCTCGTTCGTGAGGCGGTGAGGCGTTGCACTGTTGTGCTTGGGCTGTGCTCAATCATTCTCGCGTGATGCTACAGTGGGAAGGCGTTTGTCTTCGGCGCGCTTTCCATGATCGTACGGTCACCCGACGCCATAGGCTTCCACCATATCACCGACGTGAGTCTGCTGTCCTCGAGCACGACCAGCATCGCGAAATGAGAGCTACTAGCCACACTTCTCTCCGATAATAGACAAGCGGAACTAATTTATATTTTGAGACGAAAGGGCGGAGGATGAAGGAAATCAGACCCACGAGTATAGAGAAGGCCGCACGCGGATCTGATCCGTGATCGTCATGGTCAAAAACTCACCTAAGCATTTGCAGCCGGGACGTGCCGAATTCAATTATCGTGCTTCCCAATGCGTTCTTCGTCGTAATGGCGAAGCAATTGCGCTGCTTGCCAATGGCCTCACTGAACCTGGTGTCCTGAACTGTTGTGCCAGTGCGCCTTCATCATCAGGTTTTTCTGCTTGTCTCTGACTGAGTCGCTTTGAGGTGGCCTCAGCTATAGGAAAAATAGCATCCCCGCTAACCCCATGGATCTCACGTTGAAGTAGATCAACGAAGACTTCACCCTTGCCCACAAGCTGAAAATGCCTCGAAGCACGGCCTCCTATCCACCGCACTCATACTGCTGCGTGAAATGGCATGGGTTTATAGGCCGAGTACGGACGACTGTGTTCAGCGCACAGCCGCTCAATATCAGGAATACTCCGCCGTTCGCGAATCGCAGCATGCAGACGCGCTTCATAGCGGAGACGGCGAGCGAGCTGCTTGGTGGATAGTCCATTTTTCTGGTCAAGAAGGATAAATAGCTGGGTATTGATGCAAGTGCGATATGACACAATGAGGGTGTCGGGTTGGCATTTTCGCAGACGAGGAGAGTACGGCGAGGTTGAGGTGCGATCGTTTACTTATGAACTGTACGTCGCTTCTAAACATCTAGCCAACTCAATTGTGTGCACAAGAACTCGCTAATGCCCATGATCAACGCTCTCTCCTTTTTTCTGGCGTCCAACCCAGGTCTTCGTCGACCTCCTTCCAAGCATTCAACGAAGGCCGCGCCCTCCATCGGGGTCGGCACTCCTTCCCTTACTCGTCCCCATCCCCATCTATCATCCACTCCCAATACTTGCTTCTGACGCCATGCCTAGAGCAGGCTACGTCCTACCCCGTCGCTGCGCAATTGCACATGACCTTTACCCACCGATAATTCCGCCCGCTTACAATCGCATACGTCGGCGACAGCGCAATGGTGCTATACGACATGCACCTCACCTGCCAATGTTTGGAGTATCGCCTCGAGGTCGCATTACTGCGCAACCCGTGGTGTCGTGCGCCTCTGGCCATGTGGGATAAGGCAGTTGAGCTTAGGCGCAGCGGGCATCATTGTTAACCCGTACATGAGGCTATTTTTCAAGAACCTTTGCATTACTTGTACCTCCAAAGGGGCATAGGACTTGTGAGCATACCCGTAAGGACGACATATATTTCTTATTTGCTTGACAAAGACGCATCGAGCTTCGCTAGTGAACATGTTCACAAACACAAGTCTGACATGTTAGACTCGTAATATATTCCCAATGACAACAGTAGAATGCTAATGGTCCGTACGCGTCTCACTCATGGCGGTATAGAAGCGATGGTCAATTCAATTCGTTGTGTCCAAGGTGTGCTCGGTGGTCGCAAAGCCGACACGACTGTTCGTTGTGTCAAAAACGGAGTAGAAGCGCTCGAGGAACGTCATCCCGTTGATAAAGTCGAGCCCTTCGTCGCTACTGGTCCCAAGCTGCAATTCATTAAGTCCGAGAACCACAGAAACGGGATTCGAAGTAGATTGACACTCACGTCTGCGACGATCAAGAAGATAGAGTCTGTAGATCCTCCGATTGCGGTGTTCAAGGCACGCGGCCACGTCTGTGCATTCTTCGTGAACTCAAACATCGTCCCGCTGATATTGAAGAACAGGCTCTCCAGGTTTGCGTAGTCATCACTTGAGATTGTGAGCAACCCGACTGTGTCGTCCACTGTTGCGCCGGTGGGAGAGGTGTAGGTATTGAACGCCGGGCTGGAAAGCATGACCAAAGTCGTTCCTGTATCCACAACGCCAGCTGTAGAAGGGAGAATAGCCGTCCCGGCAGAACCATACGTGATCGACTGGTCAATCCCAAAGAATTGGTTTGCCGGAGAAGTGGATGTAATAGGTGTGAAAACGATGTCCTACGTGTTCTTGGACAGGTCGGCGCTGCCAAAAGTGATTTCCCCATTCGTGTCGGACTCGGATGTCGTCGGCGCAAAGAAGACCCCAACGACCTCTTCTGAAATCGATCCTTGCGACAACAGGTTGTCGGTCACCGTTGGCACAGCCGAGCCGCTAAGTAGCAATGTTCCCTCTGTGAGATCTTTCGGTCCGATTCCCAATATACCATTCACGATCTCGAATCCTTCAGATAAAGCAGCAACACCGATGCTCTGGCCAGTGATAACGAGATCTTCGGCGAGCGTCACTGTATCGGTAACTGCGTAAAGCGCTGTTAGAACTTTGCAGGATAAATGGAAGACCAGTCGAAGAACATACATTCTGACCCGACAAAAAATCCTGAACCATAGATGACTGAAACAAGTTCGCCTGTCGAGTGGCTTGTACTCGTTCGAGTATACGACTTTCCGGCTATAATAGCGATCGGTATATTTCTTCATGATAAAAAAGTAGACACAGACCTCCCACCCTGAATTGAAAAGCTATTGTTAGTTTGCGGTATTGCGATATGCCATGGCGAACCTACCAGGTATTGCTGCTGCCTGTGTCGAGGATAAGCGAGTACGTCGTAGGCGGGTTTCCGACGCCGACTAACGGTTTGGTTCTAACAATGAGAACTACGAAATGCGCCGACAAGGCGTGAGTGCGACTGACTTGAGGCGACATAGGAGACAACATCGTTCGTTATGTCGAAAGATACTTGGCGCTTTACAGGCTGGCCGCTAGCAGCGCGAGCATTCCCCATCGCGATGTGATGCGCTGCGCGCGCACGGTCAATCTCAGGAAGCGTGTTGCCCGAGACGTTGAGTCGGCCGACGAATGGCAACGAGACCTTCGGTTCATGCACTCGTACGACGGGTGCAGGAGGTGCGGCTGCTACCAGTGCTGCTAGAAGTAAGACGCCGTAGGCAAACATCGAGGAACGAGGTGAGCTGAAGATGTCCCTCAGGTCTTTCGCAGAGGACACTTAAATATGTCGGTAAAAAGCTGCCACATTGGAGTCAGATGCGAGAATAGTAATTATAACGATGCCGGTCACACCATATGAACAATTCCACGTCTTACAGATGACGAGACCCGTAGCTATCCCAATTCAGATCCTTAAACGCACGGTCTGTCACGATGAGAAGCCCAAGTACGCCATCGCTATAGGTTCTTCCACTGAAAAAATGTCGTTGATCTGCTTTCGATGAGCATACTCCACTAAGTGGAAGTAAAATCGGCGATCAGTCGACTGACTGGGAGGATCGGGAGACATCGTACCTGGCTCGACATGCAGGAATGCTATATTGAAGCTTCTTTGACGCACAGCCAGGTTCGCGGTAGTCCAGCCAGGAGAAAGAAGTTCATAAAGAAGCCGCGATGCTATCGTGACAAGGTTCAACGCTCTCAAGCTATTGGACGGCCAAAAGTGTCGCTCACACGTTAGAAACATACCCATGTCGCAATATGAGACCTTTAAAAGCTCCTGAGGAAGGACCGCTAATCGTCCGCACCAGAAAAGCAAACAATTGTAGATGGCTCGAAGGAAGGAATGTGCGATGGTGACCTGCTGGTTTTGCCTCACCTTCTTTGTCTCCGCGTTTCCGATGGCTTCGTCTTGACGCTAATAATCGCATGCGTTATCTGCACGTCATCGGAAAGCATGTCGTAATTGAAGCCTCGAAGCAGCCTTCGGCAGCGTTCATTGGGATGAGCTGTTAAAGAAATTGTTCTCGTTCATATCCGAGACAGAGGCGACATGACGGAACCAGCACGTACCAGCAAGAGCAATAATCCCAGTTACCATCCTATAAACTTTCATTGTCACTGATCGGTCGTCTTCAGCGGTTCCAGTTTCTGTGCGTCTTCGCAATACAACGTCAGCAAACGGTAACGGACGAGGGATATACATCTCGACATCCATGCTTGAAGTTGAGGCAGAGCGTGTGCAATGTGGAGACAACTTTCAAATACGCATTTCGGCTCTGAATGGCTAATGTGAGCGCAGGTTGTGCAAATGACCGGTTGAAGTTTGAGACTGCAAACGCGACCTTTTCGACGTAAAATCTCATCACGTGGCTGGCACAACCGTGACTTGAATTTGGACCGCGGGGCCTCATGCTAGCGCTTATCGAACCTGATATGTTCACAATATCATGAAATCTCATCATATATCATACTGTCTCATCGAACTTTTCTTTGCTTCCATTATTTTTGTATATGAGCCATATATACACAATGGTCCTAAACAGCGACATTCCTCCTTTCGTCTTACTAGCATTTCTCGATTCAGTTGTCTCCACATAAAGTTCTGAGCTCGTCTCGACTGGGCGGTAGGTAAGTCTTCGTGGCTTTCTCGTGCTATTGCTCGTCCCATTGATCATCAAGCGTGTTTTTTGCTTTGTCTTCCTGCAGATCTAAGCCTGAGACTAAATGACCTCCTTCGTTCATCTTAACAGATAAACTGTCTAATAGTGTCTACAGTGAGGCTTCTGTTTATAATCAAGCATAGCACGATTTATACGTGCCCTCTACAGTGCTACGAAAGTCTGAAACGTCGTATCTCTTACGGAATCTTCGACTAAGAATTTCTTGAGTCTTTTCATCTGAAGAGGCGAAGAAAACTATTCAGAGTCGACTGCTTTATTTCATAAAACTTCCAGCTACATCTGCTCAGTCTAATGAGCATTATAGTAGGTTATTTCAGTTCTCTCTTATCGCACAGACCACTTCAATCCCACAGTATTCGCTGCAAATCTCACACACTGTGGTACTACCTTCCCTCCGATGATCTTCATCTTCGTGATAACATACCGGCAGGGGAGCCCAGCCTAGCCTCATGCCATCCCGGTACCTACAGCTCAAAGGAGCCTGGATTTCCGAATTATGAGCTGGGATGGATGGAATCTTCTTTGAAGTTGGAGCTGAAGATGTCGGTAGCGTAGAAGAGGAAGCGAAGCCTTGTGCATTGAACTTATGGTTTTCTGGGTGAGATGACATGGGATTGTATGTGTGGTGAGACAGGCGTTTCGGACGTAGGCCGGGTAGCCGGCCTCCTCTCCCGTCAGCCTTTCTGTCCTGCATCGTCGTCAGAAGGTTCTTCCTATTTGTAGTCGACTACTTATAAGTGAGGTGGGTGTCTGGCGCTTCGACGTTAAACAAGTTGCTGGCCAAACTGAGTGAGCTGATAGAAAGCTACAGCGGTTTTATACATCTGCAGGTGTCAAATTCTAAGAGCAAACTCATATTTGTTTGCATGACTTCCTGGGCCGAGAGAAGCATACCTTCACACCGTAAACTGTATCCAGAGGGAGGGAGGTTAAGTCGGGCACTTGAAGCATAATTGTGTCTAAGGTACAGCAAAGAAAATGAGTTGCGTCTGTTTTCGTATGCAGAGTACTTCCCTCACTTATAAACTCACGTCTCATTCTTACTTGAGAGAATATAGTATATCCATCTACCAGCACCTGCAAGCGGTATAGCATGTGAAGAAGAGAAGAGCAATGTTTCCCTGAGCTGGAGATGGTTGCAATACGGGGCACCGGAAGTTTCGGTCGTGGTACCTAGTCAAGCAACAGGAAAATGCAAACTCGGTCATTCCCCACTCCCTCACTATTAGCACAGATAGGTCTGATACGCGGCCTTCCAAATCATTTCAACAGATACTATTGCCATAGATGTGTGCTTGAAGAGTGACTGCCTTTCCTTGTCTGCAATACGGAGTATCTCGGAGTTCTCGGTCCATCCAGTTGGAAAGCAAAGACTATTTGTAGCGGCAGCTAGGGCATATAAAGCCGGGGCTGATTCCAGTTGAGCAACCCTTTTTCTTCATCCTCTAGTTCATGCCCGGTAAACAAAATCCCCACCAACCGTTTCTGACGCGAGAGCAACATCTTTATGTTCCCGAACCAGACAGACGTCTGACGCCTCCATCCCCAGGAAGTCATTGTAGAGGTAGCTCCAATGCTGGTCAGTGCATTCCATCTCTTCCATTTCTTGTGGAACTAAAACTAAAATGGACATGTAGGATCTGCTAAAACAGGTTGCATCAAGTAGAAATGCCGTCCAGAGGCTCCAGTCCTTCAAGTTCAGAACGGACAAGCCGCACGGCATCCAACAACGGGAATCATTTTATTCCTTCCAACGGTAAAGGTAGACCGTCGACACCTCACTTCAGGGTGCAAGCAGATACCACGCAGACACAGTAATGGCCTAGAATATCAATAGCTGGAGAAGATGGCGTTTGGCACGTCGAGGAGGGACCAGCCTACAAGCTCCCTCATTATCACGACTATGTGTCGAGGAATCAAAAGTTTGGATCCTGTACCTATCGAAATGGCAAATACAAGCAATACCATCCTTATATCAGATAGGATAACACTTGCAATCGTGCCGAAGACCAGCATGGAGTCAATAGTGGCTGAATGTTTTGCAGAGCATGCGGAGAGGAGAAGCACGAAACTTGCTGTCCTACCGAAGGTGAATACGGCTACAGAAATAGTTGTTTAAACCGTACCCCGTGCAGCGATGGCTTTTGTGCGATGGACACTTGTGTGGTACAAAATGTAGCTTGGTCGACAGAGACAGATCCAATGCCTTAGGCTGGCTTTCAGTCTCTTAAATATCAGATAGACTAATCCCAATGAAGCTTTCTGACTTTTACTTGCTTGAAAACTTTGCAGCTACAAGTCAGCTGAGAGAAATATGTTAAATCATTTATTATTGTCGGCTTCGCCTCGGCCCCATTATCTTGCGGCCTTTCGGAAATCAGCTGAGGTAAAACGAGACTTCATCAAAGACAGAGGATGATGGAGAGGCAGGTGCAAAAGAAGTTCGTAAGCCTGACAAAGCAATACCGAAGTCAAAAGAGTAATAAAGCCAACATTTCGAGTGTGTCGAGAGACCAAGAGCTTAACATGAAGATGATGAGCAGCGACCAACACGCATAATACCAGGACAGAGATAACATTTTATTCCCTTGTTTACTGCGACTATTAATATTCTCCAGAGCGGCACATCTGAATAAGTCTCTCCGCTTTTACAGCGAGATTGCTGTCCAAAAGCCAGATGGAAAGCAGTTATCGGCAATGATCGATATGTTCGGTTTGAAACGACGCACGATGTGCAAGACTGCAATTACGCAAAACCTCGGATCACTAACATCTTCAGCCTTGGCATTGTACCCCTCCTCCTCAAGGGATACTAGATCAGCTACTATGCGGCGCCCGTTGATCTATATCTCCTGGTCCATAGATAAATGTGTCCCACATCACGTTAGCTCAACGAGCTACTAAGGTAGCTTGGTATTGATGCGAAGAGCCTCGTGGTAGCTATGCACCAGTAGGCAAATATGACGAGCCCCATGGCTAGTTGAAGGCATGGCGACTTGAGGGTGCCAGTGTCTTATCACAGGCTGGCAACCTGATACAGGTCAAGCTCTGGAAGAAAAGTTCGATATCGGTAGCTGGAAGGACTCTCGAGTCAGACTTTTCCATTCAGTCAGTTGCGCATCCTTTTGTAGTTTGGACGAGTTACAAACCGCGTAGATGAATGACTAGCACATCATGAAGATGAAGAGCCGTGGGAGTAAATTGTGTCATAGTGCTTTATAATCCTCGCAGACGCCACCATCCATCTTCCGTCTGGTACATGCCAGTTTTGGTTTAGTATATTAGTCATGGAAAGTATCCACGGTTTCTTTGCTCGGTCAGCTTTACTTGCCTGCTTTGTCCTGTCACAAGTGGACTTTTCTGGGACTGTGGCATCGTTGCTTCAAAGCAAAAAAAAAGCCTCTCGACTCTCTTCACACATTTCGTTGAAATGCCCTTCCTTTCCTATGCAGAGTTTGAATACGTGGAATTGCAGACGTGTCTCTAGTGTCTCTAGATCTATCGATCTCTACACACTCATCCGCGTGTTGCATTCTCCCATTGCCTCGGTAGAGAAGATCTGCTTCACACTTGGACTCCGTCTGCATGGCTCCGTTTATCGAAGCAGGGTATCCGCCAGATCATTTCGGAGCAATGGCAATTATGGAAATGAGCCCAGCTAGAGTATCGCGGGTCTCATGCTAGTGGGTCGAGCCAGATCAAATCGTGGAAGCACATAGATGCTAGGTTTCCACCACGCGTATCAATAATGCTGAGGTTATATGCGACGAGGAGCTTGAGGATGCACTCCCTCTCTTGCATGACGCCACATTTGATCCAGGGGGCTCGACTTAGATGCAGATTTTAGGTTTCGCCGACTTTGCGCCTACCTTTGTTCACACACTTTGCGGCCCTCCTCAGGGAAATATAGTAAAGCCATTGGTATAATCGTAGGCAAAGGTCCTGCCGCCGCATTACAGCAATGTCTTCTCCAAAGTCACAGAAGCCAAGTAGTGATCGGGACGAAAGCATTAAGGACCAAGGCAAGTCTTCATTATTTGGAACACTTAGGAAGGGCTTGCCTTTACAAAACATTGATTCAGGCAGTTATCCCGGAAGGAAAAAACTGACTGAGCTGAAGGAGGAACTGGATAAATTACGCGGGCTGAGGAAAGAAGAAGAAGAAGAAGGAAGAAGAAAGAAGGGGAGTAGAAGAGAAAGCTTGAAAAAGACTGTGGCGGACAGCTAGTACAAACTTTGCAGTATCAACTGGCTGGCAAGATATCGTGTGTTTATGCGTTGCTTTGTTTTCTATATTTTATGCTTTTGATTAGACCAAGTCTCATATTCTCATTTGATAATCCGATTCTATACTTCGAATTTTGGATCGCGATTAATATTGCCTGTCCGACAGATAGTCAGGCGATTGCCTTTTCGAGAAGGTGGTGTTCACGAGGTCACATGCGCGCGGAACCTACCCTCATACCAGTGTTCAATTTCGTTGTCTTAGGCGTTGCCTAGCTTTGTCTATGGCCCTTTAATCATACCATATCAGCAAGTCCTTTGATCGGGTCTACCAGAAACGTCTTGTGAATCGACTAATTCAACGGCCAAGATGCTACAGAGGTACGTTTGAAGAGGGCAATGCGATCTGGTGTATTGGAAAAGTGATTGCCGGACAACTTAAGGTATAAAGCTAGTCAAGCTTAAGACAAGAGTCCCTCTCCGGCCCTAGCGCTTGAAGCTGAGAACTTTTTTATCGCTTCAATGGACTTCACGCTAATTACAACCACAACCCCTCCGACGACCGCGCCAGCAGAGCCCATTGGTTCAGGGTTAGTAACCACTCTCCTAGCTCTTTGAAGATTTCTTCTGTCGTCACCCACTCTCCGAGAGGGAGCAAAACTTTTCCTCATCGGCGGCGCTCTGGAATCAGCACGAAGGATCGTGGGAATGGCGTGGACGAGCTTTGTCGAGTACTTCTTCGTTACTGTGGAGTTTGAGGACAGAGATGAAACATTCAGTGAGCACAGATTCTCTCGAAAAGCAATTCAAGATTGAGGAGCTAATTGCATGTGTAATTGAATGCAGCCTGGATGATGTTCTGGCTTTCCAAGCAACCAAGGTGGAGTGCGTTGTTTCTTTTACGAAATGAATTTGCTCTCACATTAAAAATTGCTTACCTATAAACCTCGTAAGGAGAAGGAAAGGGGGGAGGAGGAAAAGGAAAGAACGAGAAGATGAAGCTGGAAAAAGACAGCAGTAGACAGCTGCGGAGTTAATTGGCTAGCAAGCTACACTTATTCTTTGCCTTATCTTCAATATACCCAGAGCTTTCGTTTCAATATTACAGCCTTTTTCATAAGTCCTGCGACACGTGCATGTCACGTGAAATGAGCCGCATCAGAGCCAAAGTGTCGAAAAATTAGAATGAATGCCTATTTTCTCTGTGAATTCTGCACAGTACCTGCTCATTAAGTACTCAAAAAAAAGGCACAGTTCTCAGGAGAAGAAATATGTAAAATAGGGAGCAATAAATTGACTGTGTAGGCAGGTGGAGATCAAACAAGTGCAGCTGGTCTGTTCTCTCACCCATTTCCACTGAGGTTCAAAAATTATGGCTCCCCTACATCTACCTATAAAATTCTTTTCTGTGTCTGTAAATTAAGTATATGACTATACCAACATCTCCTGAAAGTTTGAAGCCAATCCATTCAGTATTCAAGGTGCAGCAGCAAGATTTGTGTTCCACTTCAAGCTCTTTCCACCCTCCTTTTCTCACAACAGGTCTTGCAGAGTAGAACACAAATCTTGCTGCTGCACCTTGAATACTGAATGGATTGGCTTCAAACTTTCAGGAGATGTTGGTATAGTCATATACTTAATTTACAGACACAGAAAAGAATTTTATAGGTAGATTTAGGGGAGCCATAATTTTTGAATCTCAGTGGAAATGGGTGAGAGAACAGACCAGCTGCACTTGTTTGATCTCCACCTGCCTACACAGTCAATTTATTGCTCCCTATTTTACATATTTCTTCTCCTGAGAACTGTGCCTTTTTTTTGAGTACTTAATGAGCAGGTACTGTGCAGAATTCACAGAGAAAATAGGCATTCTGTCAGGACTCGAACTTTCACCCTTTCTTTATTTTTCCCTTTTACCATTTCCTTTTATTTTAATCGCTCCTTTTCATTATATTTAATCATCGGACCAATCATTTCCCACACTTCATTCACGCGACCTTCATTCGTTCCATTCTGACCCTTTATGTAATATTAGATAATAGAGTCCCACAGTCGTCGCTATATAAGGTCTCAGGAATCGCATGAACTCCTTGTTCTGCTTTTCCTCTTACCTCCGCGACGACCTAGGTGAGACTCGTCCCCCCTGTATTAGTTTAGACTTGTATTAATCCTCTTACCTCCGCGACGACCTAGCCTGAGTAAGCGTGTCCCGAGTCTACGCTCGAGTATAGCACGTCCCAGACGACAGTCAGCCGAGGCTTGCCCAGTCCGAGTCGTCTCCCGGGCTCCCGCCTAACATAAAAGCAGAACCCCACCCAGGCTCATCCCCAGCGTAAGTCGTCGCTGTCGACTCGCCTTCACTCGGTCTAGAGGGGCGCTCCCCTCGACGGACTTGACGTGTAAACCCCCAAACGACAACCCTCAACCCTGCCCGGACGTTTTCGGACGTTCGTGTATTACGTAAATATATCAACCGACCTTTTCCGACCCTGGCTCTCCGCCTCTCCCTCTGGTGGAGGAACCATCTGACCTGGACGTGGGCAACACACCGTGTACACTCGTCGACGTCGTTGTCGATTGTGATCTCGGTCGCCTCCTTCCGTTTGGTCCTCAAACTCGCCGACGAACCTGTCCTTCGTCAGCGTAACAACCACCCGGACAACCAACCAATCCCTGTCCCTCCGCCGTCGTCAACATAGATCTCAACGAGGAACAACGTCGTGCTCTCCCGTCTCGTTCCTGGTATAACGAGGAACGCCGTTCTTGGTTTACGGTTACCCAAACAGGTGTTGAATACGTTATCTGGTGGCGTCCGGAGAAAGGACTCTGGTATTCGACGCTTGAAGGAGGAAGGAGATTAAAGTGGGCCCCTGCATCGATACCCCAAACAACCCCGATTTCGCCTTCTCTTTCGACGTCGACCGTTCTCCCACCAATCCCGGGACCGTCTAGAGAAGCGCGACGAGATTCGTCACCACCAACCCCCCCTGAACGACAAACAGACACGTCTAGAACAACAATGTCGACGGAAACCTTCAACACCCAACAGTTAGAACAGATCGCGATGATTGTAGCAGGCGCCTTCGCTCACCAAGCCGCAAACGCCCCAGCTGGCCCTAGCACCGCTACGGTACAAAACATCGACGTCGCCCGACCACGTGAATTCACTGGTGGCGACGACTACCTCGACTTCAGACGTGAAGTTCTTCTTTTTGTATCAGCAAACCCGAACCGATACCCTACGTCGGAGAGTAAGATTTATGTAGCTCTCTCCTACCTGAAGGGTGGTAATGCGGCGACGTGGGCACAGAACTACGTCGAGGAGTCGACAACGTCGGGAATCGTCACCTTCACCGACAGCTGGGAGAGGTTCCAGGAGCGACTCGACGCCTCGTTCGACGACCCGAATCGCAAGGAGGCGGCGCTGAAGGAATTCCGGGAGAAGGTTCAGAAGGACCTCACCGCAGACAAGTTCTTCCAACAGCTCGACGTCATCATCAAGCGTGCGGAACTGAAGGACGACGGCATCATCTGTGATCGTCTCAAACGCGCAATGAACATCGAAGTAGTGCGTGGAGTCCTGAGATCAACGCCGGTCCCGACGAAGTACGAGGACTGGAAGAACAAGGCTATCGAGATCGATCGCGGCGAACAACAGATCCGCGCAATCCAACGAGGCCGCCCGTTTATACCTCAGCCTCGCCCGCCGCAACAACAAGGACCACCGGCTCGCCGTCAGGTAGCGGCTCCTCACGTCGACAGACGCGACGCGACCGGCGTCACTTTCGGAGGCGCTGGTCAACCGATGGATGTCTCAATGAACGAGGCGCAACGACGACGCGCGTGCTGGATCTGCGGCGGGCTGGGCCATTTCAAGGACAAGTGCCCGCAGGGGAAGCCGATCATCCAGCGCATGCTGGAACTAATGGCACCAGGCGAACGCCGCATCCTCGCGGACGAGCTCGGCGCGATGAAGGAATCGGCCTTCGAGGAAGTCGTAGACACTCGGAGGTCGACGGTGGAGGACTATGTGGAAGAAGAAGAGAATGACGAAGAGGTCGTCGACTCGCAGGGTTTTGCGAGTGGTCAGGCGTAGCCATCGGGGCGACTGACCGAGAAGAACAAGGGACTTCGAATCCGCATTCGTTAAAATATAACCAACCGTCTGTACAACACGTAGATGCAAATGACGTCGATGGTTTTCCTGATTATGAAGTCCCCACCGGTGTGAAAGAAAGGGAAGGATATGAGCAGCTGTTCATGAGAGGAACTGGCGGACGCCAGCTGGACCTTCTCCTGAACGTCGGACACAGCGTGGAAGGTGAAGTGAGGGAGGTAGACGCGCATGCCCTTGTGGATTCGGGATGCACGGGATCCTGCATCGACATCAGGTTCGTCGAGAGGTACGGGTTGGAAACGAAACGCTACATTCGACCCCTTGCGGTACTCAATGCCGACGGCACGCACAACGAGGCCGGGTTGATCGAGGAATACGTCGACGTTGAGCTTACGATCGGTCACCACAAGGAACAAATCGTCCTGGCAGTAACCTCGCTAGCATCGTCCAACATCTTCCTGGGATACGACTGGCTTCGACGGCACAACCCAGAGGTCGACTGGAAAACGGGGACGCTCGACTTCACTCGCTGCCCGAGCGAATGTGTGGTGGAGAAGGCTGTAGAGGACGGCATGCGGAAGGTGTTAGAGGTGGCGGAAGGGACGGGGAGGATGAGAGAGGTGCGAATGGACAAGGCGTCCTGGCCCGCATACCTCAACGATTACGCCGACGTCTTCTCGGAGAAGGGATTCGAGAGACTGCCGGAACACCGACCCTGGGACCACGTCATCGACTTGAAGCCTGACTTCAAACCAAGCGACTGTAAAATCTATCCGCTCACGCCAACTGAGCAACAGTCACTCAAGGACTTCCTCGACGAAAATCTGAAGTCGGGTCGCATTCGACGGTCGATATCGCCAATGGCGTCGCCCTTCTTCTTCATCAAGAAGGCCGACAAGTCGCTACGCCCGATCCAGGACTACCGTAAACTCAATGACGGCACGATCAAGAATAAGTATCCCCTCCCTCTCATCGACGAACTTGTTGACAAGGTCAAGAAGGCGAAGTACATCACTAAGCTTGACCTTCGTTGGGGATACTACAACGTCCGGATCCGCGAAGGTGACGAATGGAAGGCAGCGTTTCGCACGAACATGGGCCTCTTCGAACCGACGGTTATGTTCTTTGGTCTCTGCAACGCCCCGGCAACGTTCCAGGCTTTTGTCAATCACATCTTTAAGGAACTGATTTACGCTAACCTGATCATCGTATATCTCGACGACATATTGATCCTCTCGGAAACCATTGAGGAACATATAAACACGTCGAGACGCGTCCTTCAGATCCTTCGAGAGAATGGCCTATACCTGAAGCCGGAGAAGTGCGAGTTTGACGCCAAGGTCGTCAAATACCTCGGCCACATCATCGGTAATGGCGAGATCAAGGCTGACCCAGCAAAGACGGAGGCAATTGCGAACTGGCCGGTCCCACGAAACCTGAAGCAGCTACAACAGTTCCTCGGCATGGGTAACTGGCTGCGACGGTTCATCAAGGACTACAGCAAGGTGGTCCATCCGCTGACGTCGTTAACGGGCAAGAAGGACTGGGTATGGGAGACCGAACAGCAGGAGGCGTTCGAGGAGCTGAGACGACGTCTCTGCTCACCTCCAGTCCTAGCCATCGCCAACGACGAGGGTCCTTTCCGCGTAGAAGCGGACTCGTCAAACTTTGCGCTCGGCGGTGTGTTGCTACAGAAGCAGGAAGGGAAGTGGAGGGTGATTGCCTATAGGTCAGAAGCACTCCTACCCGCTGAACGAAACTACGAGATCTACGACAAGGAGATGCTCGCGATCGTTTCGGCGCTCAAGGAATGGCGACAATATCTCCTCGGCGCTCGCCACAAGATCGAAATCTGGTCCGACCACGCTAACCTCACCTACTTCAGGTCAGCGCAGAAGCTGAGCTACCGTCAAGCCCGCTGGCGAACCGAACTCGAGGAGTTTGACTTCCACCTCGAACACAAGTCGGGGAAGACGATGGGCAAGGCGGACTTACTGTCGCGCAAAGCCGGCTATGATGAGGGAAAGGATGACAACGACGACGTCGTGTTCATCAAGGACAAGTGGCTAAATCGTGGAGTGGTCAGAACGTCTCGGGAGGAAGTGTTGGAACGAGTGGGTGACGCGCAGAGGGCGCAGGACGAATCGGAAAGGCCGACGAATATGGTAGAGGTCGACGGGTTGTGGCGGATGAAAGGCAAGGTGTACGTGCCGTCGACGATGAAGGAAGCAGTGTTGCGGGAGTGCCACGACTCGACCCTGGCAGGACATCCCGGATCGTCGAAGACGGTCGAACTGGTACGTCGAGACTTCTGGTGGGCGTCGATGTTCTCCGATGTCCGAGCATACGTCCGAGGATGCGACCGTTGCCAACGAACGAAGGCTCTGAGGACATCGAGGTCGAGGCCACTTCATCCCAACGCAATCCCTGAAGGTCCCTGGGAGATCGTCACGGTCGACCTAATCGGAGAGCTTCCGGACTCCAAGGGACACAACGCGATCTGCGTCTTCGTGGATAGGTTCTCGAAGCAGATGCACGCGATTCCGACGACGACAAGACTGTCAGCAGAAGGCATGGCCCAGCTGTACCGCGATCATATCTTCCGCCTCCACGGTTTGCCGAAGAAGATCATCCATGACCGCGGCACGCAGTTCGACGCATCGATGATGAAGGAGCTGTACAAACTCCTACACATCGAGGGCAACCCGTCAACGGCATACCACCCGCAAACGGACGGTCAGACGGAACGCGTCAACCAAGAGCTCGAACAATACCTCCGACTCTTCGTTGACCATCGGCAATCGGACTGGAAGGACTGGCTCCCTCTCGCAGAGTTCGCGTACAACAACCGCGAACATTCAGCGACAAAGATGTCACCCTTCTACGCGAACACTGGACGTCACCCCAGGAGCTTCGACACCGTACGAACTTCCTCTGCCAACATGTCGGCAGAAGAATTCGCAAAGCACATCAAGGAGACCCATCGCGCGGCAAAGGACAATCTGGTCAAGGCAGCAGAAGACATGAAACGCTACCATGACCGGACGGCAGGAGCATCGGTGGAGTACAAGGCTGGTGATAAGGTCTTCCTCGACGGACGAAACATCAGCACGGATTCACCCACGAAGAAGCTTGCCGACAAATGGTACGGTCCCTTCGACATTGTCGACAAGGTAGGAGCGAGTGCCTACAAGCTCAAACTCCCCAAACGATGGAAAAAGGTCCACCCTGTCTTCAACGAAGCCCTGCTGAAACCCGCCGTTGAACCGTCCTTTGAGAGCCAGAAGCTACCGCCTCCGCCGCCACCGGACATCGTCAGCAACGAAGAGGAATACGAAGTTGAAGAGGTCATTGACTCACGTCTGCACCGAGGTAAACTACAGTACCTCGTCAAGTGGGTCGGGTACAACGAACCAACCTGGCAACCAGAGACGGACTTCGGCGAGAACGCTAAGGAGGCGATTGCTGAATTCTACCTCAAACACCCCGGTGCTCCTCGCAAACTCGATATCCCTCGCTCACGACTCCGTCCACTCTTCGTCGACACCGAGCCAGACGACCGCGATCTTGGTTGGTCGGGACGCCCAACCTTGAGGAGGGGGTAATGTCAGGACTCGAACTTTCACCCTTTCTTTATTTTTCCCTTTTACCATTTCCTTTTATTTTAATCGCTCCTTTTCATTATATTTAATCATCGGACCAATCATTTCCCACACTTCATTCACGCGACCTTCATTCGTTCCATTCTGACCCTTTATGTAATATTAGATAATAGAGTCCCACAGTCGTCGCTATATAAGGTCTCAGGAATCGCATGAACTCCTTGTTCTGCTTTTCCTCTTACCTCCGCGACGACCTAGGTGAGACTCGTCCCCCCTGTATTAGTTTAGACTTGTATTAATCCTCTTACCTCCGCGACGACCTAGCCTGAGTAAGCGTGTCCCGAGTCTACGCTCGAGTATAGCACGTCCCAGACGACAGTCAGCCGAGGCTTGCCCAGTCCGAGTCGTCTCCCGGGCTCCCGCCTAACACATTCATTCTAATTTTTTGACACTTTGGCTCTGATGCGGCTCATTTCATGTGACATGCACGTGTCGCAGGACTTATGAAAAAGGCTGTAATGTTCACGGTATACATGTGTATATAACGTACCAACGTAACAAAAAATCAAGTTCCCCCTGGAGGCAGATGCACGTGCTCAGTAAATCCCAAATTCAGTAACAGCTGCTTTATTTAGACATTAAAAAAGTCATGTGATGTATTTTTGTCTGGGGTACTTTCATATTTTTGTTGCTTGTAAATGTTGGCCCCGGATTGGAGCCATGTAAATGGCATGTTAGACTACAAATATGTTTTTATGTCATGTGACAATTTTTTTTTTCTGACAGGGCCCGGAGGAACCAAAAATCCCCCGGAGTTTTGATCACGTGACAATCATCTGAGAGCGGTGATCACTGCATTTCAGCACCTCAAAAAGTTGTAAAATACATATCTCATTCAATTCTTCATGGAATCTCTTCAAATAAATTGCTAAATTCATAATCTGATATATATAAAATAATTCTGAGCTTTAAATGTGAAGTAACCATGTGTAATGTCCATGTTGAAAATAATAGGTGTATTGTCAGGCAGAATCCTTCCCTGGTTTTCCTGAGCTCAAATTTGAAGATAAAGATATGAAAACTGTTGGAGAATTGTATTTATGGGTTATCAGGTTTTTTAGATTTACTTGGGACATCTTAGAAAAATTTTGTGGAGGCAGTTTGTCTCAAGTAAAATAGACCCTCTTTCACTTGTCAGACTAATTGCCTACACTCTCTTTACTGAATAGGTTCTTATATGTATAGTAAATGATTCAGGTAATGTTTTGAAATTTAGTGATTCAATTCCATAGAGAATTGAGCAAGTTAGTGATTTATGAAGCTGAAAAAAAGGTATTTTATGCATGACAAATCCACTTTCTGGGGGTTGTCTATTCTCCGGGGTGTCTTGTGCTCCGGGGGTGTTTTGCTCTCCGGGGGTATGTCACATGCTCCGGGGAATTTTTTCTTGTCTCCGGGGGGTTAAACAAACTCTCCGGGGGGAACTTGATTTTTTGTTACGTTGGTACGTCATATGTGTATTCTCATGTATCACCTCGTGTCCAATATCTTAAACATATGGCATCGATCGCTTGGTGTCAGGAGCCGAACTTCGGCCTGAGGCGATTGCCTTTTAAAGAAGGGAGCACGTGGTCGACCTTACCTACTCACGCGGGCGCGCGTCTTTTGCAAAGATTTTGCGGCTCTACCTCTCATGTCAGGCGATGGCTACGTTTGTCTACACTACTTCTTGAAGCATGCCAAAGCCGCAGAATCTGAGACTAAGATATTCTACGAGCATTTTGTGAATCAATAAAATCGTTATCCAGAATGCCGCGGAAGCTCACTTGAGCAGGGGCAATCATGGCACCTCGGAAGTTAATCCCCGAACAACACTAGGTATAAAGCTAGGCGAGTCAGAGATTGAAAACCCCTTCCGATCGTAGCGCTTGAGGCTGAGACTCCTTGTAGTTTCATGGACTTCACGCCAATTACAACCACAACCCCTCCGTCGACCGCGCCAGCAGAGCCCATTGGTTCGGTGATAGTAACCACCCTCCTAGCTCTTTGGAGTTTTCTTCTGTCGTCACCCACTCTCCGAGAGGGAGCAAAACTTTTCCTCATCGGCGGCGCTCTGGAATCAGCACGAAGGATCGTGGGAATGGCGTGGACGAGCTTTGTCGAGTACTTCTTCGTTACTGTGGAGTTTGAGGACAGAGATGAAACATTCAGTGAGCACAGATTCTCTCGAAAAGCAATTCAAGATTGAGGAGCTAATTGCATGTGTAATTGAATGCAGCCTGGATGATGTTCTGGCTTTCCAAGCAACCAAGGTGGAGTGCGTTGTTTCTTTTACGAAATGAACTTGCTCTCACATTAAAAATTGCTTATCTATAAACTTTAATAATTTCAGACCAATCTCGTAGCATTCGAGTCACAACATTCCGGTACGGACAAAGCGGTGTCTCAGATCAGCTACCAGGCGAGGCGGAGGAAAATAAGAATGCCCTGTCGCGCCGGTTAGCGTATGTTCCATCCCACAGTGAGTCATTGTCTGCGACGAAACGCGAAAAATCCGAAATATTTGACCTAGAATATTTCGTCCATTCTGGCAGACAAGGCGGTGAACATGTGGCACAAAAAGACTTGGATGAGCGTGACTCTCACCCAGACACAGGGTGACATGTGGAATCGAAGAGGAGATGAGCGGTTAACAATAACGCGAGTACACTTGATCTGTGCATCATGGGACTATGGGTTGACGCCTTTACCCTTGATTTTCAGCCTATTTAGCCGCAGAATCTCTAAAATCGACGATTTGCTGCTCGAGGCGAAGCGTAGCTACAAAAGAGACTCGGAAGGCAGGATCAACATATATGTTTCCGACGCGTACGTCGCCGTCTTTTCTAAACGATTATCTCGTGTCTGAGTTCTCAATTCTCACTCTACTTTACTCCACTGCTTTTAGGAATAATGACTGGGCGCTTGCTGGGTCGCGGCCTAGACGCCCGATGTCGAGTGTGGTCCTCGACAAGAGCGTTAAAGAGCGCTTGCTTGCTGATGCGAAGGACTTCATGGCAAGCGAAAAATGGTATGCTGACCGCGGTATTCCTTGGCGCCGTGGGTATCTCCTACACGGTTGTCCCGGGTCCGGGAAAACAAGTCTCAGTAAGCTGTTTCACATACTATCGTACCATAAGTCAGAAAGGTTTTTCTGACTAGACTGTCCACAATCTCAATAGTACACTCACTGGCAGGTGAGCTTGGGCTCGACATCTATGTGATATCATTGTCAAAGAAGACACTCGACGACTCGACGCTCAATGAGTTGATTTCGAAACTCCCAGCGCGGTCACTCGCCCTTATGGAGGACATTGATGCTGCATTTTTTCGGGGTCTCACACGAGAAAGCGAGGCGGCGGGTGTTCCTCTTATGCCCGGGCAGCCTCCCGGTGAGCCCACAACGCCGTCCGGACCAGCGCCAGTTTCCTCACAGGCGCCCATGCATTCGGCGAGCGCAGTCACGTTGAGTGGCCTCCTTGGTGCGATTGACGGTGTTGCGGCGCAAGAAGGCCGAATTCTTTTTGCAACTACGAATAAGTACGCAGCGCTAGACCCAGCGCTGGTTCGGCCCGGCCGCCTTGATGTGCACATTCGGTTCAACAATGCAGGAAAACAACAGGCTGCAGAACTGTTTCGATGCTTCTTTCCTCCGGTATTGAACGATGGCGAGGAGAGTGAAGAGGATGAAGGAATTACCGACGAGACATCTTTAGATGAGACTGTATCTACGACGGCGGTTGGTTCTCCTGCCGGATCACCGCTTCAGGCTTCATTTCCGCCGGAAGGATCTTCGAGCATTGTAAAACCAAGCAGCGATCTGGTCGGCGTAGTGATGTGTGCAGTTGATCCTGGAGGACCATGCCCTAGTCTGCCTCGGAGCGAGGTTAAGCATCTGGCACTCGAATTCGCAAAGCGAGTTCCTGACGGAGAGTTCTCTATGGCGGCAATTCAGGGGCTGTTGATGCGGTACAAGACGGACCCGTACCGAGTCATCAGGGAAGTAGAGGCCTGGGTTGCTGATGAAAGGCAAAAACGAGCAGAACGTGAGGGAAGGACTTTGGAGTCTGCAACCGATGAGAGGAAAGTTGCAGATTCAGTAGTCTCGGAGAAGGGAGGTCAAACGCCTACACCGGAGGAAATGATAGATGGAGAAGTGCTTGAAGGAAAGCCCGGAGAAGAAACTGTACCCAGCCTTGAAGCATGTGTGTGGTGGCCTTTAGGAATGTTATAACGTACGCTTTGGAGATCCTCTCTCCCTACTTGTCACTTGTAACGTCGGACGTTAAGAACTTGATAGATCCGAGTATGTGCCTTCCTCATTTTTCTAATGATTCATGGGTGACATGTTCGATTTAGGATATCGTCTTTCCCTCGTCGTCTTCAAAGTCGAACGTACGTTTCGTGGCATGCAGCAAAACGTCATTCAGTTGGCGTTTGCTGAAGATTCCCTCAACCTGTGTGGAACCTGCCGTTCACGGTCATATCCATGGTATATCTGCCATGCTGGCCATCCGGAAGAGAAGGTTCTCCCGAAGTCAATATGGTGAGGCGACGATGGTCTTCCATCTCGCGCACAGTACCGAAGATCTATATCGGAGTAGCGGCGGAAACCAGGAAGGGTTTCACCCTCACTGCCACTTCCCCTGCATCGCTGTCTCGCGCCCCTCGGGCATACTTTCATTGACCCATCCTCCAATCTCTTTGCTCTCACTACCCCGTTCTCCCGTTCGCACTACGAGATCCTCCGACGCCTCTCGTAGAATATTCTCCGGGAGACACTCGGGAGCCAGAGCCTAAGGTGGCGGCTAGCACCCACTCTCTCCTCTCTATTCATCTCTCCCGCTTTCTTTGCAAGACCATAAACAACAAAGATGCATTGGATTTTAGACTACACAGTGTGCTGCTTCCGGGTGCAGACAGGCTGCATGTGGTGCACCGCGTCTTCCAAAACCAGCGATGCGAGTCTCGAGGATGCAGACTAGGAAAAGCAGTTTGTGCAAGCTCATCTTGCATCGACAACAGCCATCGTCTCCCGACGCCTTGGTACTATTATACGTTTGCCCTCATAACGTACCGCATTAATTTACATACATCTCATCATTCCATTGGCCTTGCTATATATTCTTGCTATATCTCATTCCTCAGGGATTTCTGGCAAATTGAGACTGAGCTGCATCATTGCATCTTTTCTTCGGCTTAGGATATTCGATTGTAACCCATCATTAATATTATGCATCACCGATGCATGAACTGGCTCATCCGCGGACCGCGGAACTGTCTCGAGGAAACCCGGATCAACAAATCATCCCTAAGATTGTGGCGTTTAAATACCCTGATGCGACCTCATGCTCTCCGAGTCAGAAGCGCCTACCTTTAACATCACACACGAGATTCACCACGGTCATGATCTGTCAGTATTTTGGCGAATCACGTTTTCCAATTCCGGAGAATCGGTCTTCAACGTGTATGCCACTTCTCGGTAAGGGATCAAGTTGCCTCAAGTCGAATATACGTGACGACGCTAGGGATACAATAAAGCGTATATGTGGATTGCCGCCCGTAACTTCTGCTAAGTTTTACCTTCAACTCGAAGAGGATCAAGGTACCTTGCGGGCAGCGATGGCTGAATCGTACAAAGACATCTCGGGCATCATCATCTGTTCCGTGCAAGTATGTACCATAACAAATCCCGATCTGCATCCAAAGTTCAACTAATTTACAGGCTAGAGTGAAACCCGGCAAAGCAGACGGGCTCGCACGACTCATAGCACTTGAGCAAGCGCGCGCCAATTCGGATACGGAACCTGGGACGTTAAGCTTCGATGCAGCGAGATTTGGGGATAAGTTCGTCTTCTGGGCGAAGTGCGCATTCTGCTCCATTATCGCGACTCACGTCACCACCGTGCATGTCTCTGATGCGGAATATTCTGCAAATAGATTCAGAAGTGGTGAAGCGATGGAAACGTGTGCTCTCTCTATGCACTTCTCTCCTCCGCATGGGCTGATTTTGATGTGATGACTTTGCAGGCATTTGCAGAACCAATCACTGTCGTATCAAGAGTTTGTTGGCCAGTGTTTAATCGAGGTACGCTGCAGTTCGAATATGAATGCCAGAGCGACATAATGAATTCTGCCTTGCTGCTATTCGGTGAAATCTAGGAGCCTACAGTGCTTTTCTTCCCGGCAGACTCGATCTCGCCTCCGGAACCCCAGCAATAAACCTACATACGTGTATCTTCATGATTTTTGAAGCATCGGCGTGTTTGAGTTCTTTTACCTCGTCCGGAGTGGACGTGCGTTATTTTGTAAGTCTGGTTAATGATCACCTGTGTGGTGCTTAAGGCAGAGGTTGCGAGTTGTCACTTGTTTCCTAACTCTTGAGTAGAAAATGCTTGGTTGCCATCCATGACTCGTGCTGGGCCAACATACTTTGCACTAACCAGGCTGAATTTGATGAACACATACATCGTTTGAGGAAATACATCAGACTGACTTGAAGGACTCAGAAGATAAATACATCAAAAAGAGTTGCATCACCCGATCGCACCATTGCATTGGGAGCAAGTACCGGTTTCAGAACGTCTTCCACTACTTTTTGCGGTTAGTAGTTGCATGGCTACGTTGTGCAGTTTCATGTGACCGGACTTGAGCTTGACCCTTTCGAAATGTAAATTAGGAAGCACACCTCATTCCTCGAAAATACCAGCGCCCTATCAGTGCCGATCCCATCTTCAATGTCAGAGACACTGGTAAGTACAGGCGGCGTCTTCTGATTAAATAAAATCAGCTTTTGGTGGGTGCATTATTAGGGGAGAAAAGATAATAGAATATATGCTAATCATGTGATCCATAGATCCCAAATCTGAGAGAGATCTTCCATTCATGCAAGGAGTCTATGTGGATTTTAAATCCAATGAGCCTCTTTCCTTTGTGTCCAAGACTTTACAGATTCTAAATCTAATAATCACCATTCTCTTGATTTACTGACAATGGAGATTCAGAATCCCAGAATTATCTTATCCTTCAGCAAAGGAGATTGCAGACTCTGAATTCAGAAATACATTTCTTGATGGCCATCAATTTTAGATACATAAAGCACAATTTCTGCAAATTTTGATTGATTGAGAATTTACAATCCATATAAGGTTTTTCCGGCCGAAATTATATGAGCCCCACTAAACACTCCGTGATATACTCCTCCCTTGCGGAAAACCCCGGATTTTCCTGCCGTGTGGAGAAACTCAGCCTCTTTCGTGGCTACACCATCCTCGTCAGGTAGGCTCCTTTTGCATTATACTTGCCACATTATCTAACAGCGAAATAACAGGGGAAAAAGGTGGAGAGACACCGTACTCATCTTCCTCGTAAGCGAGGATGGCTCGGTCAAAGAAGGCAAGATTCAGATGAACAAGATTGCGTGCAACAATCTGCGCGTCAAGCTCGCCGGCCTTGTTCATGTCTCGCCGCTGCCTGTTATCCAGTATGGAAAACGTGTTCACGTCCTTCCCTGATTATCTCAAGCTGTACTTCCTCGAGGCGTACCGCCTGCTGCACAAGGGTGACCCACTCAAGGTCCGCGGTGGCATGCGTGAGGGTAAATTCAAGGTTATAGAGACCAATCCTGCAGAGTACTGCATTGTTGCTCAAGATACCGTCATCCATACTGGTATGCATATCTATTGTATAGGTGGAAATTTATAGAGCTGACCGCTTCGTGATAGAGGGTGACTCGGTGAAGTGTGAAGATGAGAAATCAAGCCTCAACGATGTCGGCTACGACGACATTGGTGGTTGCCGGAAGCAGATGGCGCAGGTTCGCGAGCTCGTTGAGCTCCCTCTTCGCCATCCACAACTCTTCAAGTCCATCGGTATCAAGCCTCGTTGTATCCTCATGTATGGTCCTCCCGGTACCGGTAGGACTCTCATGGCGCGTGCGGTGGCGAATGAGACTGGCGCATTCTTCTTCTTGATCAACGGCCCGGAGATCATGAGTAAGATAGCTGGTGAATCTGAAAGCAACCTCTGTAAGGCATTCGAGGAGGCCGAGAAGAATTCACGTGCGATCATCTTCATCGATGAAATTGACTCGATCGCTCCCAAGCGTGAAAAGGTGAATATTTAATGTTGCCGGATATGCAGACTTGACATTTTTTTTTCCAAAGACTAATGGCGAAGTCGAACGCCATGTTGTCTCGCAACTCCTTACGCTCATGGACGGCCTGAAGGCACGGTCGAACGTCGTGGTCATGGCCGCAACGAACCGGCCCAACACAATTGACCCTGCGCTTCGTCGCTTCGGACGCTTCGATCGCGAAGTAGACATCGGTATTCCTGATCCTACTGGGCGTCTCGAGATTCTTCGTATTCACACGAAGAACATGAAATTGGCCGACGATGTCGATCTCGAGCAGGTATAAACTTATTATTGCCATCTTTCTAACACTACATACTTAACATTGCTTCAAGATTGCCGCCGACACTCACGGCTACGTCGGCTCTGATATCGCCGCACTCTGCTCGGAAGCCGCTATGCAGCAAATTCGGGAGCAGATGGAACTCATCGACCTCGACGAGGATACTATTGATGCCAAGGTACTCGATGCACTCGGTGTGACGATGGAAAACTTCCGCTTCGCTCTTGGTTCGTCCAACCCGTCAGCACTCCGCGAGACGGTCGTCGAGGTACCCACCGTCAAGTGGGACGACATTGGTGGTCTCGGCAAGGTCAAGCAGGAGCTCCAGGAGACCATTCAGCACCCCATTGAATGCTTTGACAAGTTCATCAAGTGTATATTGCCATCAAGGGTTGAACTTTTTGTTGCTTCTAATTTTGTGCTTTAGACAAAGAGAGATTAAGACTTTTGAGAATAAAATTGACATGGATTGTGCGGCACAAAGAAATAATGACATAATCACATTGATCAACGTGACAAAAATCCTCTGTCACGCTTTCAAAGCCTCCTAGACTCTTTGCTGCAACAGAACATCTAAACCAACTTTCAAAGCTCAAAAAATAAACATGGTTGCTCTCTATATGTCCTATAATACCCAGACCTAATTTTTTGAGTAAAATAACTGTCTGAAATTTTAAAATTAGCAAATCCCTGAAAGAGCAGGACATAAGATAGTCAATTTTGGGCACTCAATGACCCATATTTATTTTTTCTACACACCAACTGTCTTCATATTATAGACATAGGTAACAGACATTAAAGGCTGCATGCAGATTTTTTTTTCAGACAGATTGCTTAAGAATTGATGGAGAAAATGCAATGTGTCCCAAGGAGGTATACTGTCCCAAGGAGGTGTTAAACACTGTATTTGTGTGTTGAGTTTGAGACAGAAGGAGCATGCAAATGAGACTTACCTTCCATATGCGGCCGCTCCGTGTTAATGACGTCACGTGCGCCTCTTGACTCCAGACGCACGCCACGCCGTCACGGTGTATAGAAGAGACCTCCCTCTTGCCATCTCCTTCGACGTTCCTCTCTCCCTAAATACCATGGCCAACGACTCTTGGAAGGATGGAATTTTGTTGAAGGTGTGTCTCGTTGCTTAATATCATGAGTGAACTTTTACTGATGCTGAGACTGGACAGATTGTGAACATAGTCGTGTACTTCCTTTTCCTGGGCTCGAACATCTACTCTGTTGCTGGGCCCGAAGGAGCATACCGTTCAGGAAAAGAAACCTTCTTTACGCCAGCATCTTATGCATTCGGTATTTGGTTTGTGCCGTTCAAAAACACTCTTCGTCTTTCACGAGCTCACAAACACGCTGCAGGTCGCTCATCCACCTCCTGCTTCTCGGCGCAATTGTCTACCAGTTCTTCCCGAATGGGAAGCGCGTGATCATCGACGGCATCTCGTGGCGCTTTCCGCTGCTTGCGGTGCTCAATGCGATTTACGTCAACGTCTGGGTGCACCAACACTACGTCGTCGCCTTCATTTTCGCGCTCTTCGTCTCGTCCACTGTCACGCACATATACTACATTGTTCGACGGAACCACGCGAGCACGAGCTGGGCAGATGAGCTTTTCGTGCACCTCCCGTTCTCGCTGTACCATGGCTGGACGACCGTGCTCGTTGTGCTTTCGCTGTTCGAGGCCTTTGGTCTTAATGCACTCACGCACCGTCCGGGCGTGTGGACGAAGGTCTTTGTGTTCTTGGGTCTGTTTTTCCTCGAGGCGACCGCTGCAACGTACGCGTTCTCCGCGCCCGAGGGCGACCTCGGCGGGTCCGTCGCAATTGCATGGGCGCTGTTTGCCGTGTTCGAGCACCAGCGGAGCAACGCGTTCATTCATTGGAGCGCGCTGGCGTTTGCGTGCCTGAGCTTATTCTGGATTGTGAAGAGCTTATATGGACACCTTGTGGCGCATAGGAACGCGGGTATATTGCACGATGAGGAGCGTGCGCCGCTCGTCAGTTCATAAGCCGCATTCGGCATGGATTAATTACTTCGCGTCACACTCAACGTCTATCCTTGGATCCTGCTCGTTGCTCATTGCATCTCATGTACAATTACATTGTCCTTCCCATTTCTGCTTTTCGTTTGTACGCTAGCTTTCCGTCTTCACAATAAGTATTGGTCAATTTCCGCTATCCTCGGCATGGTGCTATGATGAATTTGTGTTTTTTTTTTGCTCTACTTGAGGTGTTTGTTCTTTTCGAAAAGCAGAAGGAAAGGGCGTGTCGTTCGTTACGTAACAAGTGTGAATTTTGTTGTCAGATTTGCGATTCTTGACTCTCTTCTAGCAACACTCCTTGAATCAGAGCCACAAACATGTCTTTTGAAGAAGTCGATATCGTACAACAAAAGCGCGTGCGCGAAAAACGGCCTTCGCTCGATTTTGACGCTGGGCGGATGACGCGGTGCTCGGGAATGATGCTTCTGCCCATACTAAATTTTAGCTTCTCCGACGTGGAGAACCCCTCGCTTGGCTCACACACTATAAAATCATGTGTCTGGCAATGAGCCCTCCCGTTCCCAAGCATCCCTCTTCTAAAGTTCATCACGTCGTTGTGTTCCGCAACCACTTTCGTGCCGTTCTAGCCCTCGCGGTCGGTCATTTTAGATTGAGAAGTGAGTTATGGCGTCGTCGTATAAAGACATCGCAGGGCCGGTCACCTGTCTCTCCATGGTGCGTTTCTCTACTTTCGCTGGTCGCTATTAGGTTGTTGATGAAGGCTTTTTCAAATTATGCACGCAGTTCACCGTAAAGCCCGGGTACGCGGACGCGGTGGTAAAGTATATGGCAGATGACATGACTGACCAGCTCCGGCTCGCGGAAGAAGGAAAAGCTGCCGGGATTCCTCAGTATGGAATGCGTGCGGAATGGTGATACCTTTGCGTCATGGGAGAGGTATACGGATGCTGACGCTGTTGAGAAGTAAGCACAGAAGCATCATTTGTTCTATATTCCGCTTAATTGACTCGTACGCTTCTCATGTCTCATCCATCCGATAAAATCTTGAACGCGGCTCCGTCATGAAAACTCAACTGCGCAGAGTCATTCCAACGCGCTACATGACGTTCAAAAGCCACCCGCTCGCAGAATCTTTCTCTGGGGTAAGCATTACTCGCACTGCAAGAGATGGTCCATTTATATGCTCAATGCTCTTTTGTTTAGCCCCCGACCATCCACTTCTTCGCGACGGACTCGCTTTCAACTCCGATGAAATAGATTACACACCCTGAATTGAACTTGGCCCCGGATCAGACTATAGCACGACACTCCGAGCTAGAAATCATGAACGACGAAATGCGAAACTCGTTTGACGCCGCCCTCGATCTAATATTGGAAAACACTGTCGGCGTTGCGACTGTGACTCACATCACCTGGGACAGGATTCGGACAGTATGTCGTAGGTCTAATTTGCATGGATATAATAGTATACGTGTCTTGTATTCTTCCTATAAGGAAGCTTCGAGCAATGGATGGTACTATATGGTTTGGTTTGATATGATGCAATAGATCTCGAACTTCAACGTCGAGCTTCAACGCGGACTTCGCTCGTAGTTGATGCGGTGCGCAGCACGCACTTTCACCCATTCAAAAAAGTTTGAAATTTTTTTTCAGCTTCCCGGGCTTCTTCGCGCTGGCCGTGCGATTTTGAACTGCTTCGTGCATATAAAAACTAAATGTGCCGGCGTCTCGCAAAAGTCGTGCCCCTCAAAGCATATCTCCGTCTCCATCTCCATTCCTATCTCCTTGGGCTATCTGATCTCTCCGTTCTATCACGCGATCTCGAACTCTGCTTTCTGCACTTTAAGAGTTTGCCGGAAATTTTAACGAGTAGAAATATGGCGACCTCGTACAGAGACATCTCAGGACCCGTTACTGTACTCTCCACAGTGCGTTTTCCCTTTCTCTCTTCCCTTTCTTTATATGCGCATACGAGATCTCTCAAATGAGAAGACTTATGTTTCCATATCGTCTTCAAAATGTAGTTCACCTTGAAACATGAGTTCGCGGACAAGGTGGCACAGTATATGGCGGACGACATCGCTAACCAGGCGCGCCTCGTCAGGGAGGGAAAGATTACGGGTCTAATCTCTATTGAGGGCGTGCGGTTCAACGACTCGTTTGCGTCGTGGGAGAAGTACGTGTCCTGTTCTTTTCTGTTCTGTTCCGTCTTATTCTATTCCGCTCTTGCTCCGTCAGCAAAACCGATTCCTCCTTCTTATTCTTCACGCGGCTTACATTTTACCTCGAGAAACCACTCCGCTGACGATGGTTTCCTCGACAGATATACAGACGCAGACGCCGTCGAGAAGTAAGCATGCGTTATCCATTGCTTGTGCCATGTCCGTCTGGCCTAATTTATGCAAACCTGACATGCATAACGATTCATGATGCATGACGAGCAGGATCGTTCCGGAGCGCTACAAGATCGTCAAAGACCTGCCGATTGCTGAGGCGTTTACGGAAGTGAGTCCGCCTCGCTCGGTTGATACCGTAATCGTACTTACCACTTCGTTGGTTTACTCGGTGTCGCATTATAAATCGGTAAAACCCGCGACAACCAGCCTCCAAACATCCAATTCTTTGGTACAAACTCTCTCCCACCTCCCAAGAAGTGACCATTGGATAGGACACGACACGATACATGACCGAATCACACGCCTTTTTTTTACATTAGATGCTAAACCATTCTGTTCTCGGGCTCCTGCATGTTAGAACGATAAATGCAAATACATGTCTTCGCGTATGCTAGCCCGGTACGGAAGATGAGCTCGGAGAGATTTGAAGTGCAATGGCTAAGGACCACAAATCCTTTGGTCCAGTCGCTGAGCGATTATCAGGACGTGTTGTTGATTAGATGCCGGAGCTACCATTTAGGGCTGTGCATTATCGTACGACAGCTGCCGACCGTGATCTGCAGTGCTTCTCTTCCTTCGTCATTTGTTGCCATTTGATACGACTGCTCTGCTGCTGCGACCTCAACCCGTCGCTCTCGATGGCGAATCAATCGTCTCAGACGAAAGGCCGCTACTCGGAATATACTTGTTCAGTCGAGAGCAACGCCCTCGACATCGACTGTCTTCGATCTCCCCGGACCAGGTCGTACTCTCGACAAGCTTAAGTACTTCTTTCAGCCTGCAGGGAGATTTGTAGAGCACACGGTTAGTCGCAAGAAGTGGAATCCAGAATCAAATGCTACGACTCCCGATGCCACTGGTGACCAATACGCCGCATCCCAGGGTAATCTTGAAGACGATGATGAGGTCTCACACACCTGCTCGCTGCACTCTAGAGCGATGAGATCGATGTCGTCAAACCAAACCTGTGACAATCTCCCTCCAGGTAGAATTCTGGATACGTATTTCTATCAACGAGGCGGCAAAATTGTTGAGCGTATGGCTGATCGCGCCAACGATGAAAAGAAGTTATGTCATGCAATGAATGCTATTGGAAGGTTCTTCAGGTCCAAACACGGGTACAAAGGTTCCCGCAACGATTTTGCGCTTACGCCGGACTCCAATTTAGAAGGAAAGCCAATTAACTTGACAGGGTTATTATATGTCTAAGGTAGATAGACTGTCGCACGCTGGAATGATACTCGTATCGCACGCCAAAGTCGTACTTTTATGCAGCTAAGCAAATGAGTACGTTTCTGTCCTCGTTATTCAGTTAACTGTCTCAAGCCTCCATGGAGGCATTCAATGATGCCGTTTCGATCTGCTGTTATCGAGTAGATTATACATCTGGCACAAGACTACCCACGGCAGAGACATCTCTTCAACATTGCTGTCTTGCGTCACGAAGCTGCGGCTCTGCGGGAAGCTCTGAACACAGAAGATGCCTATCGATCTGTTTGGCCCAGGAAGGCTCATACCGACATGTTGGCTCTCTGCAAGCCTAGCGGCCTGAGCGCAGTACTTGATCAATTCAAGCCAATCCTTGACGATGCAGGATCGCTTCGAGATCTGGATGACATGGATCTTGTTCTCAGACATATGCTTCCTGTTTTGAGGATATCTGCAGCGAACTTTAGTCAGGTCCGTGCTAATATTTTAAGGTTTCTTGCAGAAGCCGCGGATACTTTGAGCAGGTGAGTGATTTTACATCACATATGTTCCTCCTTTCTTAGGACTTCGTTCTTCACTATAGACCTTCGGGAGGGTGAAGGCGAGTTATTGAAAGTCAAGCCACTGTACGCCATCACAAATCCTAAGGAAATCCTTCGCAATCGAGAACCTATCATGTTGTTTTGGACACAGTACTGCGGTTTACTCGCAGATCCAAACTACTCTAATAACTTACTTTACATTGACTGGCATCTGCGCGAAAGCTTAAAGCATACATGGGAAGGACTCGTTTTTCTCTCAGCAGTTGTCGCAACTCAGTTTCACTCGGCTCGAGCCATTCATCAGTCAGTCATTCACGATTGCGATCTTCTTGTCAAAATTCCAGTATGTGCTTCCGTTGAACTTCTGCTCTTTGCAAACTTATTTATCTCGTGCCTCGATAGGTATTTACGAATGGACACTCCTGGTGTAGATGAGGTTGGTATACTGGAGAGCCTCATCAAAAAAAAAAATTGGCCGGGGATGACAGCAGAAGTCGGCGAGCTTCGAAAGAATGTCTCTCGGAATAGCTCGTGAGTAGTGGCGCCGTAAATTCCTATATTGTTTTCGTACTGATCTGTTTTCTCGCCAGAGCGTGACAATCATACAATACCAATCCTTCCAAATCATCCCTATGGCATGTGTGCGCAGAAACCGACAATAGCTTTACAATATTCAGTACGTCGAATCAACTATTCTGTGTAATCGTTACCTCGGAACTCCCGTTGTTCGAGCTCAGGTGAATTGTATGATGCTTATGGTGTCGACCTTGTAGCTTGTTCCCATGTTCTCTCCACGTTCCCCGGCCTCTTTCAAATGAAATAGAAGGCGGCTGCCCAGAATGCACAGCAGTATCGGGCTACCAAGCTCATTCAGGATGAGCCCCAGAACAGGGTTCAGACCCAGAAATTGGTTTGAAATGATAGACGAGAGTAGGCTGAAGATCAGTCTAAAGTATACTTAGTCATCTAAAGGGCTGCTATGAAACATGCGTAAGGACTCACAACATGAAGTAAACAGCCTGATCTAGTACGACGACCTTTACAAGGTCGAGTCCACTGAAGCTTCCTGACTCGCTCCAGTATTGCGCAGACTTGTATATCGCAAGGGACATCAAGATAAGTCCGTTCCCCATTGGTAGAGCCCTATCCTGAGCATAAACCCAGATGAAGAGCAAAGTGTAAGCAACTGGCTTACCAAGGTATAACATTAGCCCACAACGGCATGTTCCTGAAATCGCCGCAGAAGGTGAGACGCTCCGCTAGTATTCCTATGGCCACTAAAGGTCCCTCAGTTTCATCTACGACCAAGATAGAAGAAAGGCAACTCACGTTCTACGAAGAGATTCTTAACAATGATAGATGCCAGCATCGATATTGTTTCAATGACGAATAACAGTTTGAGAAAGATAGCGAGCTTGGTGTCTGCGGCCAGAAAGCATTGATATGGAGCGCTTCGTGGCAGCTTGAAGACATACTATGCATATAAAGAGCCAGGACCCGTAGAATCAGAATATCTAGGAGAATTGGAATTTAAAAAAAATACACGACAAAAGAATAGATCAGTGAAATACAGTCAATGGATATGAATATTATCCAGTCTGTATTAGGTGAGTATGGGATATTGTAATGGAAAATATAAGGTGCTCACTGCCGAAGGCCACAACCCAGGCTATGGTCGTGCCTGGAACTTAGCTTCAGCCTCTTGCTTCTAACGTGAGTCAACAAACATACATCTGATGGATACTGTTTTAGCGGCGCAGGACGTCAGTGTAAGAAGGACTCGTGCACATACAATGCGGCATTCACATGAAACGTGAATGCTGGAATGATGATTTTAACTTTGTCAGTTATTCTTGAAGAAAACCCTTATTCATGGTTCCCAGAATAGCTGCAAGCAGTCCTGCATATCGGTTCTAATCCCGTCAAGGTAATAGGAAGGAATGTTATGCCTTCTGGTGGAGTTTGGCTTGTTCTAGACTCACTGCAAAGAAGATAAAGCTAACCGAGTTTAAGGAGCGCTTCTTAAAGCGCAAGTTATTCAACTTGACGAATATGATCAATTTCTGAGGAACACGTACCCAGAAATATTTGACCTGGATCAAGATAGTTTTCAGTCGACACAGGAGATAACGTAAGACAAGGCACATTATCGCCTCCTTATCCAATGTGATAGCTGGAGAGAGGCGGAAGACGTATTTTCAGTACCAAAGAAACAGAAGCACATTTCATATGGACGTACCGATGTCATAAACGAGAAGTGTGGCGACGATAACTTGTAGACATTCTGCATGGACAATTGAAGAGAAAATCGGCACTTCTTGTTGAGCATCAGGCTCAAAGCTCGAAACGGCCTGACCAGCGAGTGTGGTTCTCATTCTAAACTTACGAATACGAGGCTTCAAGTAATGTGGAAGTGGTTGCGCGTGCTTGAGAATGCCTTATGGTATATATATGGAATGGACGGTAAGCGTATGAATGAAGCACGGACGAAGACAGGAATTTGTGATGGTAACATTCCCGTAGGCCATAAGGATACGACTATCAGTGGGGTGTTGCTCAGCCTTGCAACCGACTCCAATCAGCGCTTGAGGAAGCAACAGACTGTTAACATCCTCAAAATGTGGAACGATCAGTCAGAGTGAACCCGTAACCTGCTGCCACTTAACTACGAGCACCGCAGATAGTTATATCTTTGATGACTTTCCGATTGATCTCTACTGGAGAGCACTGAGATGTCTAGACAAATGCGAATCTGCTTTGTTCTTCTGACTTTCATTGGCCCACGCATCCTAGAGCCAGCGTTACCGCTGAGCTGGGTTGTTCCCAAAGGGCCAACCTATCATCATCATCTGGCAAGGAGACAGTAGTAGGAGGACATGGAACCATCCGAGATTTTGAGCTGTAGGATTTCAGATGTAGCATAGTGCATAACCAAGTGCAGCGTGAGATATTGCTATCCTGTCCACGACTGACAATATGAAAGGTACCACTGTAGTACGTACTTATTATGTAGTAGTATGCTTATTTAGGGAGTAGTATTGCTTACATGATGTGGCACGTTGCGTCATCGAGAAAAATTGTTCTCCCACTCCGTGACGTAGCACAAGGTACTTTGCTTTTAGATATCGAAATTTGAATTTCTTCGTTTCTTCCATAGGTATCCTTCATAGAAATATGTGATCAGCATAAGTACTCTCTGTATTTAGCGGGCTTTCTCGATGAACTTGTCCAAACCTGAAATACCGCTCTGTCTTCGAAACCACAGGTGACTTGTTGGAATGACGAGCTCAATCATTGCTGCGAGACGGCCGATCAGCTGAGTTTTGATTTGATGGGAGCCGGTTCTTCATTCTACCCTTTTTTTAAAATCATTCTTCGCTTAACTTCTACAGCACAAATACCTAGTTTACTTATACATGTCCGCTATCCGTTTGTTTCAGAGCTCAGTATGTCAAAGGCTATTTTTTTGTTGTTTTTGTTTCTTTCTCTTGAATGTCACGTGCGCATCAGTACAACCGTCGCCACGAAGCCCAACTACAACTTCGAACAACATGATTATGGTTCTAGGCTTTTCTCTTGGTAGAGTGTGATATATGAAGGTAAGCAATTTCTTCATCTCATGTCTTTTAGTGATTTAGGTGGAGCCATATTTCTGTATCATAAAGCAGGTGATTTGTTTATTGGCTCTATCTACATCGATCAATTTCCTCGCTCCGAACCTTGAACGATCGGAAGGAATATGAAAACTCAATTCAAACAGATCACGCCGTGTGAGCGCTCTAGAAAACAACGAGCAGCTGACTTCGTGCATCAATGCCTTACGTCGACGATATGATGAGCGGCCGCCTCGCTTTCAAGCTTATAAGGATTACTTGGCACGATCCTGACGTCGTCCACCCGCGTTCGTACACACCATGTCTATGCTCATCTCAGCTTCAGTCAAAAGGACTCCACTACTCAGGCATCTTCGAGTTCTTGCTTCGACCCCGAACTATGCCGCCTCTGTCGCATGCAGGCATTTCTCTGGAACAGCGCTAGCACGGTATCCGAAAACTCAATCTGCCTCCCCGCTTGGTCCGATCGGCGTCGAGGCGGCGGTCCGCGCTGCATCTGATCCGTCTTTTAAGCCCCGACCGACTCTGTTGGAAAAGGAGTTCTCCCTCGCCGGTCGCGTCGCGGTCGTGACCGGTGCACAGCGTGGTCTCGGACTCGAGATGGCTGAGGCACTCGCGGAGGCGGGCGCAGCCGTATATTGCCTCGACCTTCCCACCGAGCCTGACAAGACGTTCGGTGCGACGCAAGCGTACGTGTCAAAGCTTGGGCTTGCCGACGGCGCACGTCTCGAATACGCATCTGTTGACGTTACCGACCAGCAGGCTGTGTGGGACGTCGTCGAGAAGATTGCGGAGAAAGAGGGCCGTATGGACGTGTGTGTCGCAGCTGCGGGAATCTTGCGCGGCGAGGAGTGCCTGGATTACCCCGCAGCAGAGTTTCAGAAGCTGATGGATGTGAACGTGAACGGTGTTTTGTACTCCGCTCAGGCTGTGGGCCGTCAGATGGCGAAATTCGGGACGCCGGGGAGTATCGTGCTAATCGCGTCGATGAGTGGAAGCGTCACGAATAGGGTGAGAGTTTGGACACCTGATATCAGCAATACATGTCGTTAACTTCACGGGCCGTTCTAGGATCAGCATTGGATCGCGTATAATACGAGCAAGTCCGCTGTGATTCAGATGGGCCGGAGCATGGCATGCGAGCTCGGACCGAGTAAGATTCGAGTGAACACGCTCTCGCCAGGGTACATATACACAGCGTACGTCTTCTATCGGATTGTTCTCGAGTAGGACTGTGGTTCTGACGTGCTTTTGATCGAAGTCTCACAGCTGCGTTTCTTGATGAGCAGCCGCATTTGTTTAAGGAGCTGTCTTCTCAGAACCCGCTTGGGCGCCTCGGGAGGCCAGACGAGCTACGTGGCGTTATCACCTGGCTGGCGTCCGATGCGTCAACATTTTGTACAGGGAGCGAGTGCGTACACCCTCTCTTCGTCCCTCGCTGGTACTCATACTTCTTTCTATAGCATTCTGGTCAGCGGTGGTCACCATGCATGGTGACGTTCATATTGCAGATGTATATTCAGAAGTACTTCCAAGCCTGCCCTCGCATCAAGCAAGACGTGCCAAGTCTGTTCTCATAAATTCTATTCTGACTATTGCAGACGATGTTCTCTGAGCCAGAAGCTTGGATGTATCTCAGCCAATCCTAACAAACAGGACGTCAAGGCAGAATTCGTAATTACAGGGCAGATGGAGAAAACTCTGGATGGTGTGAAGCTGCATTCACAATATTAATGAAGGGACAGATGTTTGCCGCCCTTCGACTGCAACGCTCTATTTAACAGAGCAGGTCACTGACCGAGTGGAAGGTCATCATCTGGAAACATCACGTTACATATCTCTAAGGACACGTAACTAATGTAGTGCGAGTCGGTCGGGATTAGATGAAAATACGTCAGAGTCCGTGCGGCTGTGCGCCCTCTTCCCCTCGTGAGAATTTCCAAACTCGGATTTTATCTTCGTCCGAGTCCTTGCGCCCATAGAGCTTGTGTCCTCCCTTCCCCCGCACGTATCCAATAATGGCTCTCTATTTTCAAGCATAAAGCGCTTCTGCACGGATGTCTGCGCTCGCCTCAGCCTTACTCAAAAAGATTCTAATGTACATATATCTTCAAGCTCACGTCTAACATTGAACTACGTCGTCTTCATCATATGCAGGCGGACAGCAATAGCATGCCCTCCCCGCTCGGCGTCGAGGTGGCCGTCCGCGCTGCATCTGATCCTTCCTTCAAGCCCCGGTCGACTCTGTTGGAAACGGAGTTTTTCCTCACCGGCGGCGTCGAGGTCATGACCGGTGCGCAACGTGGCCCAGCGCTCGAAATGGCTGGGGCGCTCGCGGAGGCGGGCTACTGATAAGACGTTCCGTTTGTTTGGCAATGCATTTTCCCAATCGTCCTTTACGCGTCACGGTGACGCCTGATATAGTGACAGCGACACTGATAGATGATGTCTCGAGACACTTTTCGCCGTCTCGGACGACAGTTGCCTCCTATTCCATGTGCAAACCCGAACGTTTCCAGCTGTGTTCGCAAATGTGCTACCTTTTTTCTTCCGCTATTTCTAGGCTTTGTGACAAACTCGCTATAGACTCGGATTCTTCTCTCTAGATCTCCTTATGTTGGCGCTACGCGTATATCCAGACGATGGCTCTCAATTCCCAATTTAAACCGAGATTCTTATCACGCTGGGCGGCGATATAGACTTGCCGACCTGCCTTGACCATCAATGCTCGACGTCGACGACCTCTCCATCATACTTATAGCGGGCCGTTGACACGGATTGGCGAAGCATTTACCCACCCTCATACGCACACACGTCGGTATGTCTGCACTCATCTCAGCTCTAGTCAAGAGGACTTTGCTCCTCAGAGGTTATAATGCTGCCCCTTTACTCCCGGGCTATGCAGTCTCTGTCTCTCGTTCAGCATGCAGACAGTTCTCTCGAACGACCTTAGCTCAATACCCGAAAGCTCAATCATCTTCCCCACTTGGTCCAATAGGCGTCGAAGCGGCCATCCGTGCTGCATCTGACCCATCCTTCACTCCCCGACCGACTCTGTTGGAGAAGGAGTTCTCCCTCGCCGGTCGCGTCGCGGTCGTGACCGGTGCACAACGCGGTCTCGGACTCGAGATGGCTGAGACGCTCGCTGAAGCGGGCGCAACTGTATATTGCCTCGACATTCCCGCCGAGCCTGACAAGACGTTCAGCGCGACGCAAGCATATGTCGCGAAGCTCGGGCTCGCCGACGGTGCACGCCTCGAGTATGCGTCCGTTGACGTTACAGATCAGCAGGCTGTGTGGGACGTCGTCGAGAAGATTGCGGAGAAAGAGGGCCGTATGGACGTGTGTGTTGCCGCTGCAGGAATCTTGCACGGCGAGAAGTGCCTGGAATACTCAGCAGCAGAGTTCCAAAAACTGATGAATGTGAACGTGAATGGTGTTCTGTACACCGCGCAAGCCGCGGGCCGTCAGATGGTAAAGTTCGAGACATCTGGAAGCATTGTTCTGATTGCATCGATGGCCGGAAGCGTCATGGTTAAGGCGAGAGAAGCTATCTGGCTTAGCGGTAGCAATGCAGAGTGTAGCTGACTTCATGATTCCTAGGGTCAGCACTGGCTCGCGTATAGCACGAGCAAATCCGCTGTTATACAGATGGGACGAAGCATGGCGTGCGAGCTTGGGCCGAGTCAAATTCGAGTGAACACGCTCTCGGCAGGGTACATATACACAGCGTACGCCTTCTATCGAATTATTCTCAAGTTGAACTTCAGCTTTGACACGAATTTTCCAAGTCTTTCAGCAGCGTACCTTGACAATCAACCGCACCTGTTTGAGGAGTGGTCGTCTCAGAACCCGCTCGGACGACTTGGCAGACCCGACGAACTGCGTGGTGTCATCGCTTGGTTGGCGTCTGATGCGTCGACGTTCTGCACTGGCAGCGAGTACGTACTCCCCTCCATTCTTCTGCGTTGATTCTCATGCAGTTTCTACACAGCATTATTGTCAGTGGAGGTCATCAAGCATGGTAACTCGAGAGACAAATAATCTCATCATTGATCCTTGCGTTCTGCCTTTATGCCGTAATTCACATGCCAGGCACGTGCAAATACTTGTTCGACAGCTCTACTCTGATTATTTGAAATACTATGCGCACCGCCACCCCTGCAAGAGCTTTGAATGTTCAATACTCGGCCACATCCAGTCCCAGAAGTTCCGTTGTAGGTTGGGTGTCGTACTACTCATACTCCATCCGATAAGTAATTTTTGACTTCGGCTCTATCTTATCAAAAAACTCCTATGCAAGCGGGGAAGAGGCATACAGTTCTTTCCATGGGGTTCCGCAAACCTTGGCAAGCGTATCTTCGTAGTCCGAACGAATGATGAGGTGGCGAAGATTGAAACAAGAATTTGTTCTAAACCACGCTTGAAGTCGAATTACTTCTATTGTGAGATCTGTTCCAGACAGGTCAGTCGAAAACGCAGTATATTTGCGATTCATAACCACTGCAGAGCGTCAGTCTCTGAAAAGCCGAGACAAAAGTGTAGGAAAGCTCCCAGACTTCTAATGCCATGTTCGGTAGAAGTTATTCACAACTGTCTCCGACATCGACTGTGAAGGTGTTTATATTCTCAGCGGTTCTGTAAGATGTTTCATGCGAGAACGAGTATCAGACTGCCTGTGGACCACGTCCGTAGAGGCAGTCACGAACCATACGGAGATTGATATGAATACACAAACGACGCACAAATCAAGTACACAAGAAAACCGGAGAAAATCTCAAATACATGACTAGATACATCGTGTTTGAAGCTCATGGTGCATAACAGTTAGGTATGTCTACCGGATCATTACATGTTGAAATGAGGAACTGCAGACGTAAATCTCGCATCGCTTAATCATTCAGGAACATTTGTTGAACGTACCTGGTGGGATATCAACCTCCTCCGGGTTTAGATACCATGCGCCTGAGAGGGCATCCTCAGAGTTTGGCTACGTCTAATGCAAAGATTTTTGTAACAACTCACGATCCCCGACCATGTGTTTCTCGTTATGCGTTGACCCATCCCCGAGCCAGTAGAACCGATTCGCGGAATTATCAAGTGGCTCGTAGTTGAAGTCTTCCCAACGAGGTTCCTTGTACGTCTTGATTTCATGTAAGCATGAGCCTGAGTCCAACAAGTCTGTCATTCATATCGCTTTCAGCAAAAGAAAATATTGAAGAACTACTTACCAGGCCAAAGTCCGGTAATTCGACCTTCCGCCTTTCCCATCTTGTACCACGATCGACAATTTTCGTCGAAGACAGTCTATCAGAAGCGTGAGTGCACCTTTACATCGCGCCAAATCGGAAACTCACGGTCTTGAGGTATGCCTAGGGTCCATGCTTAGATTTATAAAGACAAGAAAGTTGTAACTCGAGGAAACTCACTCACCTCGAGAAGCTCGTCAAAATCCGCGACGGCCTGCGGCTTAGGCTCAATGCTCTTCAAATGTTCCCTCTGCAGTTTCGTCGCAACCTTTATAACGTAGTCAACTTGAGCTTCTAGGACAGGGATGAAGGAGCCCGTCCCAAATGCAGAGTTCGGTCCAAATGTCATAAACCAGTTTGGAAAACCATCAGAGCAAAGCGAGAGGTAGGTCTCGGGGTGCGGAGTGTAACGTTCACGAAGCGTTTTCCCTCCTCTTCCGACTACTTCGAATGGGTAATGGAAAGACGTATCGAACCCTGCGAAGCTCCGGATTAGATCTGCGAGACAGGCTAACAGGCAGCTCACCCGTTGCACAGATGATAATGTCCAGATCGTGGCTTCTTCCATCGTCAAGATCCATGCCTGTCTCCGTTATCTGCTTGATTTTTGTCGTGACAAACTCGACCTACATATCTGGAGATTCATCGACAATTGACGAAATAAAATGCCTTTGAAAACGTACGTTATCTTCTTGCAATGCCTCAAGATATCCTGGCCCTGGCGTTAGACGCCTACATGCGACAGAAAAGTCTGGTTTCACTAATGAAAGGGTAGAGTCACAAAACAAATCAGATAAAAATAAAAATAAACGTACAATGATCTGCAATCCATGGCTTTTTGAGAAGCCTCGAGGCCATGTGCTGACTGAACGCTTGTTGAGCTTCTTCTTGCATCTTTGATCCTTTGATAGTCAGGTAGTGCATCGACTATGGTAAGTCTGGGGTCAGTTTGAGCTATACAAAAAATAATAATACACTGACATTCAGACCGACTTCAAGCTCGTGCCGGAAGCGCCTGAAGAACTCTAGATCCTTGAGGATTTCCTTATCTTCGCTCGTAAAAACGTCTCCGAAAAACAAGGGAATCAAAGTTCATATGGAATCGAGGAGATGAAGACCACATACAGTTACTCTCAGAAGAATCGCGTTTCAGAAGCTCGAGCATTTTGTCACTGAGAAAGGACGGAGAGAGCCATACTTTCCCTCGAACGTAGTTATACAGCCGGCCCACGTAAGGCTGAAGAGTGGGAACAATTTGCGTCGCTGTAGAACCCTGCACAACCAACTTCGTATCAATTAAATGCTCAGAAGAAACAGTAATTAACTCGTACAGCACCGATCACTCCAACACGCTTATCCGCCCAGTCCGAGATACTGTCCTGCCACGGGACGCCGTTCTTTGAGTCCCACTCCGCTGAGTGCATTATCTTTCCTTTGAACCTACTGAGACCGTCAATAGCCGGCCAGTTCCATCGGCTTAGAGAGCCAACACATGGAAGGACGAAGTCGGCTACGTCCTCGACGATTTCGAATCCGCCAGATTCTGGTATAAGACGGCGGAGTTTCAGTTTCCATTTACCGCTTCGCTCGTCATATCGTGCGTGCGTGAGTTCGTGCTGCAGTTTGATGTAGCGCATAAGCTTGTACTTCTCGACTACACGCTCGAGATCTGCGCGGATTTCTGGTCCAGGTGAGTAGAATGCAGACCAATCTGTCTGTAATCTCGGTCATTAGGCTACCCAAGCATATAGGAACATAACCTTGCTCTACCTTCTCCTCGAACGACAGTTGATACTGAAAAGAGTCTGAGATTTCCACGATATCTAATAGGCAGCTTGGAAACTCACGCAGTGGGCAGGATAGTCACAGGCAGCTCCCTATTTTCAACAAACGAGGTTACTCTGCGCCAGGATTATGTCAAGTATGAAACTCACTGGATATCTGTTCGAGTACCAAGTTCCTCCTACCCCAGCATTCTTTTCATAGATCGTCAAGTCCAAGTTCTTCATTCGCTGGGGAAACCTAGCTGAACGTCAGCCAGCATACATCATCTTCGATTGTTAGGATGATAGAAACCTGATCCCAGCAATTATACCACTGAAGCCCGCCCCTATCACGATAACTTTGAACGGCCTATCGTCATCGATGCTCGCACATCCAAGCTTGAATTTGGACTTTGCTCGCTCCGGCTTGTCTACCGAAGCAATGCCTAAATAGTCAATAAAGTGATTAGCAGCAGGTATGTCTTCTGGAGTGATAGGGCCCAGGACGCTCTCCGCGCTTAGAGGCGACTTGGAGCTCGGCGACGCAGCGTGGGGAATGTCGACCGTGATGTCCTGCTTGTTCATGAAAGCGTCTGCAAGGTGAGCAGTTCCGTCTTCATTCTGCATGCTTGATGCCATATGAGTGGGCGAATGGAGATGGTGTTCGAGGATGAGAACCTCTTTATCAGCAGCCTCTTCATGACAGGTATAATGTCATTACACCGTGTTGTCTACTTTCTAATCAAGCTGAGCGGGAGCACACGGGTGCCCTTCCAATGAGCGTCGAACGCAGAAGCAGCCCGTTCCAAGCATCATGGGGCATATTTATCCCTTAAATATCTCAGGCTGATGCGCATAAGGAAATGAAGAAGACACGCTTCAAGGTCTTGTGGATAGAGAACACCAGTCAGCAGACGGCACTTCGCGACGGAGACAAACGGGTACTTCTACAGAACTTATTTGAGTACAGTTCCTTTGTCATCGAGACAAAGAGTGACGAAATAGTCAAGTTTCAGAAGTAGCCATTGAAGTGAGGAGAAAGTAGCGTCAACGCCAGACGTTCTCACGAAGGCTCGTTTTCGGAGTTCCAACTCGATATGAGATATTTGTGTTCGTGAGAACAGTATGAACTGCCAAATCATATTTGTATTGATGCACCCCCCCCCCCCCCCCCCCACAAAATTTCACAATTAGCTCATAGAAGCAGTAAATAATCTAACTTATCGAGGAGGGAGGATTGTAGACTTGCTCCGCCGTAAGCTCACCATTCTTCATTTTCTCCTGGATCTCTTCGTAGAAATCAAGACATTTCTTGACCTGAGCATCGCGTCCCTCTGCCGCAAAGGAAGAGAACTCCCAGATCTTTCTCATCTTCGGTACAGACTCCTTTAGCTTCTCGAGGAGAGGAAGAACGGTCCTTATGGGCAAATCGTCGAACCTCCACCAGCTTCCGAGAGAGTTCAAGATGTTTGCTTAAACGATTGGCATCAGTGACATGATAGCGTGTGCGAATAGGCGAACAGCGTACCGATATGTAATTCGTCATCTTCAGGATATAATTGCGCCGCTTTCCAGTATAGCGAGGCTGATTCTCCCCAAAGCTGAGAACGTTCTTCGATCGGTTTGTCTCTAGCTATTACCCTCTTGCAAAATGCTGCCACCCTAGTACAGGAATGATGATATACAATTTGACGCGTTGTGATGGAAATTATAATAAAATAAACTCACGAGATAGCTTCCGCCGCTGGATATATGTAGTACGCCAGGAAAAAACCAATGCCCTTATCGATGGCACGGTCGCCCAGAGCTCTTCGAGCGGCACTAGCATCCTTGAATAACTCTATGGCAAGAGATACCAGTTTCTCGGCGCTGAAGCGAGGATCATCTCCTTGTGACATAGCGAGGGCCTGCCAGGTTTAGTCAGAGCCAAAACAGTAAGACAAATATAGAAGTGAACTACCTGCCTATACGCATCAAGATGTCGCGCGCGAACACTTATTATGAATGTTTCATGGAAGATGTCATCTCTTTCCTGAGAGGGAACATCCGCCCAGATGGCTCGGCCGCGTTGAAGTACATCGACAGCATTGCTGAAGAATTGCACTGCAGCCGGCCAGTCATCGTGGAGACCTCCGCTTAGGTGCCCGCGTATAATCCATGCTCTAGTGATAGCAACGTAAGATTACAGATTGGGGTGGATGGGGAAGTGGTTACCGAACAGTCACACTAAGTGCTGGTCGGGTCTTGCTCCACCCAAATTTTGCGACGCGCTGCTGCGCTTCGTCAAGCACAGCATTAGCACCTGCATCAGGCCATGCCTCCTGCGTCTTCGACTGAAATGTAACTGACGCGAGAAATGCCTATAAACCTGTGACAACGTAATCAACATACATGTTCGGCTTACCTTGCTTATTATACTTTTCAATCCATCCCGGATCCGTGATGGTACAAACACGACGGTCACTGAGAATTGCATTGCTATACTTATCGATGACCTGAGTTTTACTTTGAGCATCCATCGCTTCCTTGCGAATTAAGGGCCTACGTCAAGACGCCCGTACAGAGCGATTTCGCCGTTGGGCATCCGAACTTCTCTCATCTGGTTCAGACCTCGACTCGCTTCAATGAAATCCTAGATCATACTCAGGAAGCAATAATTGACACAGGTAGGACGGTACTCACTCCGTGTGCCATGAGGATAGTGGCTGCCTGCCGTCGCAGGTATATAAATTCAATTTTCTTCTTTCACTGAACTGAAGGCTATAACTTACACTGGTATTCCAGGTCTCTGCAGTCGCGCCATTAGCCTCGATAGCCTCAATGATCATCTTCGCACGGTCCCAAGGATAGTCTCCATCACGAACTTGCATCCGTAAGAGGTTGGTGCCTGACGACTCTATTTTTTTCTTCGCATTTCGAATAGCTGCCTCGTATTTCTCCTTTTGTTTAGCCTCCGCTGCTGAGAGCCCCTCTTTTGGAAGGCAAGAGAGACCCTTTTCATACGCTTCCACTACTCTATCCCAAGATCCCAGCTCCTGCATCAAGGACAAGCAGCATTGAGCAAAGCAGTAAAAGGAGAACGAACTACATACCTGTTCAGCATAACCCAGTCGTCCCCAGCCCTTCGCGTATGTCCGATCGATATCAATGGACTAGAAAGGTTCGAAGTTAGAATGTTGATTGAGGCACAGTCTAGCCAGTCACTCGCCTTTCTGGCATCGGAACATGCGTCGAGGACTCTACGCGTATTCATGTCACAGATTTATCCTCATGGAATAATCATATCAATCGAAACCGTACCTTCCGAGTGCCATGCAGCACGCTGAGCGGTTTGCATAGAGAATTGCGTTCTCTCCGCCGACCTTGATCGCCTTCGAATATTTGTCGTAGGCTTGGGAGAACTCCTTGTTTGCAAAAAGCTTGTTTGCTTCATCTTTGAGTTCCACGGCGAGTTCTGAGTTTGAGTCAGACATTGTTGACAGTTGGCGAAGCAACGCGGACGTCAAAAGTCACGACGTCATCACGCATTAATGTGACGCGCTTTCTATTTTCATACGTAAGTAATGATACCATCTTTAGAAACCAGATCGTAACAAAACAAAAGACAATACAAATAGCAGTCACCGTAGCAGAGCTACGGCACGACAAGCTTAAGGCCAATAACAATGAAAGCACAAGAAAAAGCAGTACAACATGACACGGTTCAGCATAAAAGTCGGTTTGTTCGTGAAATACAACGAAGAAGCCACATCGCCACCCTGTCACTAGTTAATACTAGCTGAATGTGCCGGTGGCGAGGAAGCAGGCAAGGATGAGGCTCGTGGAGCCGCCGGAGCGAATGGTACCTCTGCGACGCCAAACTCGACGTACGGCATCTCTGGCTCCTCAGCATTCGTCTTGACAACGTTCCTTCCGGGTGCAGGTATCTTTCCCTTTGGTGATGAAGACGATGAGGACGTCGATGAATCCGAGTGCGCGTCGTCTTGTACACTAGTACTCGTCGGATGAGCAGGATCAGGCATTGCGATGAGCACTGCTACGCGCACAGCCGACGGCCCCTCTATACCTCCTTGACCTGCGTCTTCATTTCCCATCGAAGGAGCACCGAATGCCGCCGCCGCGAGCTCGGCCTGTGTCGGCTGTGGAGGTTGCTGGAGTACCAGGCGCGCATGAAGGTCGCGCGAGGCAAGTTCGTCAATGATGTCTTGAAGGTGTACGGTTCGGAAAGGATTCAGATGAGAAGCGCGGAGGCGGCTCAAACCAGAGCTATTTGCGCGACGAGGAGGTGCGGATGTCACGGGCTGTGGGAGTGCGCGTGGAGAATCAGATGGAATAAAGGAGGCAGCGATCGGCTGTATCATACGCGCGATGTTAGGAAACATTCCTGTTGGAAGTTAGGCAAAACATCGACTTACAATAAGATTTTCCCAGTGACCGTTCTTCTCATCCACGAGAGAGCCCGCACCCACGTCCTTGATATGTGCATCATGGAATACGGGTTTAGAAGCGTCTGATCCGCTAAGAGGTAGCGTTGGGGGTACATATGTTCCATTTCGGATGGACTCCTCGATTGCGCGGCGGGCTCTGACTCGGATTGTGATAGAACGGGCTATTACCGCACCGGAGACCATGAGTAGCAATACCAGCGTAGCTAGACATATGATCTAGCCACGAGCTGCGAATACGAAAAGAACGTCGAGAGGCATACCTAAGAAAGTATACACTTTACATCGGGTGAGCTCAAGACCTTTTTGCATGGAAAACATTGGAAGACCTACGGTATAGGTTCGAAGCCGTCGACGTCGCGAATTGATTCCCTCCCCCCGAATTGTTGGACGATGCTCCGCTAGGAATCGGGCCCGTCTGTGTTGGTTGTACAGGTGCGCTCGAAGTAGTGTCTAGTGTCGAGCTACCTGAAAACAAACTCGATTCCACGCCCGCCGACGACACTGGTGATGAGGAGCCTGCCTCTAAGCTTGTCGCTGGAGTCGCCATGCTTGAACCTGAGCCGACTTGAGTGCACTACCAATGACTCCAGACGTCGTCGTCGATGAGGGAGTTGAAGAGGTAAAGAGGCGCCCCGCCTCACACAAGGACATCCGCAGCATGCGTGGGTACGGCGGTCACCGACAAGGCTGTGAACGTGAACGACAACGCGATCAGGAGTGTCGCGACAGCGGGAACAACAGCACCGATTCGGGTGATCGGCGTCCTATTTTTGGACAACGTTAACGCGGACTTACTGACGGCACCAGTATGAGACTCTACGAGTTGCCTTCTCTTTGCTGAATCTTGGTCTTGGCCTTACTTGATGGCGAAACAGAGGACTAAAGCACGAATACATGCGAACCAACATGTCTCGATTTGCCTCATTGGCTGTCAGCTTATGTCAGTGAGGAGTGTCATGGAATCCGCCCTTCATTTCCTTTTCTTCGCATCTCGGACTTATGATTCGTGTGCGATCCACTGTCACAAATGCTGTCGACAAGGACCGTGCTTCGCTAATTTTGGACAATATCATATAGATGCTCCATGCGCGGTGTGGTGCAGATGGCATGAACATCTACCAGCGACAGACTAACAATGCTCCTGTCACAAGCTATATTGATCTATTCAGCACCAGATCCACCTCTCGGGGTCATATAAAGCGTGTGTGGGTTCTCCTTTACTTATCTTCAATCCCACTTTTAACGACAATGTCGAGTCAGGTTCAAGTATCTGTTTTTGCCAGCGCCGTACAACATATGCACTTAGCAACGGTGCGTTTCGACAGATGTGATGCTTGACGGTGCACGAACTCTTATCCTGCCCTTGCACTGGTATCTTCTTGTCTTTCTGTTTCTTGATACATCCATATAAATCACCCAACTCTTTCCTTTGCTATGATTTCTTGCTTGTTAGACATGTTTCCTGGTATCTCTTAATATCTTATTGCACTACTGTACTGATTTGCTAGTAGAATAAATATTATTTTATAGTAATCACAACATGGAATGTATGCTCACAGATATTATATTGTCATAACTCATTACATAAGTGTGTATCCTAACATTATGCATTCAATAATGCCTTTATACTTACCCGTTCCAAATTGGGTTTCCTATCTTCTTCTGTTCGTTTGGGATTTTTGTCTTTCCCATCTTCTTTGTCTTTCCCATCTCCTTTTGTTTGTTTGGGATTTTCAACTTTCCTATCTTCTTTTGTTCTTTTACGCTTTCTCCCATGTCCTGATGTTGTTGGGGTGTGCAACTCTAATATCAATGGTGATCAGAATTGGTACTGTGTGATTTTCCACAAAAGAGCTTACTTGAAGAACTAAGGTCAGTTGTGCTTTCAGCTGTAAATTTATGATCTTTGAGCATTGAACACAGAACATGTGTGAAATATTAAGCCTACATATTTCTGGTGCCTTATCTGCAGTGCTTTCTAGAGAGAGTTCCTTGTACATGTCTTCAGCTACTGCTTCCTTGCTCTCCAACTTTTTATTTATGCTTGTCTCAAAGCAGACTAAGAGAACAGAAAGTATTAGTAGGGCTTCTCATGCAAATACAGCAGGCTTTGACATGCTATCATAATAGGCTGGTTTCTCAATGTAGTAAATGTTAATCTTCCTCTTTTCCATAGTACGTCTGAACCCTGGATAATATACCTTTTTCAAAATCATTTCCCTATAAAATGTGTGCAGTTAAAGCACTACTTACATTGTGTCAAGTCATTTGCATTGTTTATGGCAAAATCCTTGGGGTGCATGATCTCTAATTTTTTCAGCTGTGCCTTGATTACATCCATGAGACCTTCCACTGTTACTCCACGTCTACAATAAGTGAAATAGACTAAAGATAGTTTTCAGCATTGTTGGCAGGCTGACAGGAACAAATCACACACATACACTTGCAACCATGGTTTCCATTGTCATTGAATGTGTAATATTTGATTTTTGACAGGCCTTTAGCAGTGCACCCTAAAAAGAGACTGAGATTGGCCAACTCTCAGCAGATAAAAATGTGACACACAGTCATGAAGTTTCTTCTGATAATTTGGCTGAGTGCTCTGAGACATCACAAATATGTTTGAGGTGGAGCTTCAAGAGTTTCTGGTACTTCAGTGGGATGAATGCAAGTCCTTTATATCCTCTCTATGCCAGTATAACAAGCAAAGCTTGCACAATGCATCAGTGTGTGAAGAGCCCTTAATTAGCATTGCTCTTTCAACACAAAACCTAGGGATGATAGTGTTGACATTAGCTGATCAATTAGAAATCCAAATTTTGCACCATGATTTGTTTACTCAGACAACTCATTTTGTTTGATATGATAATGGCAAAGAGTAAATTAGCAAATTATTATGCAGCAAAGCTTAATCTTGCTCTTTGATAACTTTGTAATTTTACTTTATTTTATTTCACTCTGATTAGTGCATTAGCAAAATTGAGCAACTTTGTACACTAATATCTCGGCAGCCACCTGCTAATTTTCCCGGGGATTAAGCAAACTTATAAGTTGTTTCATTGGATTTGAGAAATCCAGCAAGTTGAAAAATAGCCCTTCTTCTATTCTGGCTCTACTGACTCCATATCTCCTTGTAGGACTTAGACTAAGCTAATGATATTTCTTTGCATCAAACCGAAACATAGTGTCTATAGCAAACTACAGGTGTACCACGAGTGATGCTATACTTTTTGGGCCTACTGTATCTTCTGCAGCAAAGATCGACGACAGATACAACGCCGGTCGCCAGCTCTCACCATTGGCGCACAGCTGGACAACTTGCTCGGACTGCAGAGAATGTACTTCTCCGTCGATAGGAAGAAGCCTAGACTCACAATAACCTCAGGCATGTCCGCTTCGGCTCGACTAGTGGTACATCGGTGGTTCGACGAGCACGATTTCCTTCCTGTGATCAAGTGGGTACTTACTTGCGCGACCGATTTAGACACCAACTTGGTCGCCATCATTAAGGTCCACACTTCCTCGGGCGCTTTCACCCCAACTATAAAGCCACCAAGCCGCTTGGGCTTTACGAACATAACGTACACATCCGATACTGCAAATTAATCGACATTATCGCACGTTCCGAGATCGCATTCGGATGACTTGCAGATTTGAACCCGAGCATAGCCCTGCATCGACAAACAGCGATCTCCTCCATCTCACCGACCCAGCGGTATGCGGTGGAGATCATCGGTGGGACGCTCATTCCGATACGCTTGAGAAGGACTGGCTGGCTGAACGACAGCTCAGAGAGGAGGACAGAAGCAGTGCGTGGCGAGGACGCATGCGGCTGGGGGCTGGGACGACGTCGTCAGGAGATATCGGATCCTTGAAAGTGTATAAGGAAGAGAACTTGAAGGGCACACCGAGGATCATAGAGGAAAGAAGGCCTACGCATTGTCGTTAGCTGTGGTATTCTAGCTTGATGACACAGCCTGACCTGTTACACCCTTCGTAATTCCCTATACAATCGAACAAATTAGTATGGATCGAATGACAGGCAAACAGAATGAGCACGACGTACCGCATACGACATCTTCAGCACTCTCGCATCACCCTCCCCGCCGCCTTCCACACCATCTTCATCGCGCAACGTGCGCACCTTGAGTCCAAGCTCATTGAAGTGCTCGAACGCGTCGGCAGCGTCGGCGCTCGCATAGATAGTGGGACTGCACCCCTCCTCGGTGGACCGCCTATGATGCCCGCATCGAGGAATGCGATTCCAGTTCCCGAGAAAAGAGAAGAGATGCTGCGTGTGGTGGCAGGAGAGACCTCATTGCAGTCGACGAACACACGGGTTGACCTTCCCGTGGTTGAGGTGCCGGGCTGAGAGCATGCAGCCAGCGAGGAAGGACTCGGCAAAGTGATGCGCCTCGCTTGGAGGGAGGACACTCAAGACCCATTCGGCACGACAGGTCAGGTCAGCAATGGACAGGTCAACCATACCGGCGTTTTGAGCACATTCGACCGTCGCTGGAGATCTTCCAGCGAGAGTTGTGTACACCGTGCAGCGGCCTACACTGACCAGATGCCCAAGAGCCGCCCATCGCACCAGCAGCAACGATAGCGACCGTAGGCGTCATTGCGTCGAGTGTAGTGGTGGATAGAGACGAAGAGTGGAATGGCGAGAATGTGTCGCATCGTGTGAAGCTGCTCGAGTCGCGTCAGAATCACGAACATATGCGTCGACAACATGCGTCCCCTTTCTTTCCTTTCACAGTCTCCACGACTGTTGCCGTGCGCAGCCCAAAGCGTTCGAACCAGTTTATTCTCCGATGGACTTGCATGGCCTGATCGCCGAATCACGGATCACAGCACACTTTGCAGGCACGCATCACAGCTCTCTATGGATACATCCGTGCTTTAGTCTGCCAATCTGTCTCTGTCTCATCGTCAAGTGTGGCCAAGCCCAAGGTGCGGCTAATAGAGAGCGGCGCATAGACTCTCGTGCTGCTGATGGCTGTTCCTCGCCTGACTTGAGTTTTGACACACGTCCTGGAAAGTTTCCTATTTTGACCGACGTGTCTCTTCTTTTCTTTCTGCTTTTCTGCTTCGTGCTTTGTCACATAGGACTTCGGATCGCTTACAGCCATTTTCATAAGTCCTGCGACACGTGCATGTCACGTGAAGTGAGCCGCGTCAGAGCCAAAATGTCGAAAAAATAGAGTAAATGTTGATTTTCTCTGTAAATTCTGCACAGTACCTGCTCATTAAGTACTCAAAAAAAAGGCACGGTTCTCAGGAGCAGAAATATGTAAAATAGGGAGCAATACATTGACTGTGTAGGTGGGTAGAGATCAAACAAGTGCAGCCAGTCTGTTCTCTCATACATTTCCACTGAGATTCAAATTATGGCTCCCCTATATCTACCTATAAAATTCTTTCCTGTGTCTTTAAATTAAGTATATGACTATACCAACAGCTCCTGCAAGTTTGAAGCCAATCCATTCAGTATTCATGGTGCAGCAGCAAGGTTTGTGTTCTACTTTGAGCTCTTTCCATCCTTGCAGCTGTTAGGCAGGAGTCCAGGAGATGACTTGGACTGGGCAGGCCTTGGCTGACTGTCATCTGGGACGTGCTATACTCGAGCGGGGACTTGGGACACGTTGTACTCAGGCTAGGTCGTCACGGAGGTAAGAGGATTAATACAAGTCTAAACTAATACAAGGGGGACAATGTCAGGACTTGAACTTTTCCCTTCTTTTAATTGCCTTTTTATCATTTCTTTTCTTTTAATCGCTCCTTTTCATTATAATTAATCATCTTTTCAATCATTTCCCACACTCCCTTCACATGACCTTCATTTGTTCCATTCCGCTCCCATTATATAATCCTAGACAATGGGGCAACCGGTTCTCATGAGGTGATCACTGTATATAAGGAAGAGGAATTGCATCTGAACACCTGTTCTGCTTTTCCTCTTACCTCCATGATGACCTAGGTGAGACCGCGTCCCTCTCCTGTAGTAGAGTATATTGTATTAATCCTCTTACCTCTGTGATGACCTAGCCTGAGTATAGCATGTCCCGAGTCCCCGCTCGAGTATAGCACGTCCCAGACAACAGTCAGCTGAGGCCTGCCCAGTCTGAGTCGTCTCCCAGATTCCCACCTAACAGACAAGTCTCACCTAGGTCATCACAGAGGTAAGAGGAAAAGCAGAACAAGGAGTTCATGCAATTCCTGAGACCTTATATAGCAACAACTGTGAGACTATATTACCTAACATTACATAAACAAACAGAATGGAACGAATGAAGGTCATGTGAAGAGAGTGTGGGAAATGATTGGAAAGATGATTAAATATAATGAAAAGGAGTGATTAGAAGGAAAAGAAATGATAAAAGGAAAATAAAAGAAAGGGAAAAGTTCAAGTCCTAACATTACCCCCCCCTCAAGGTTGGGCATCCCGACCAACCAAGATCATGGTCATCTGGCTCGGTGTCTACAAAGATCAGATGGAGGCGTTGTCAAGAGATTTCGAGATTTTGAGGAGCTCCAGGGTGTCTTCAATAGAATTCAGCAATCGCCTCCTTTGCATTCTTGCCAAAGTCCATTTTGGGCTGCCAGGTTGGTTCATTGTATCCGACCCATTTGATGAGGTATTGTAGCTTTCCTCGGTGCAAATGTGAGTCCAGAATCTCCTCAACCTCATATTCTTCCTCATTGTCAACAATGTCAGGTGGTGGTGGTGGTGGTGGCTGTTTCTGGCTTTCAAAGGACGGTTCGATGGCAGGTTTCAGCAAGGCCTTGTTGAAGACAGGGTGGACCTTTTTCCATCACTTTGGGAGCTTGAGCTTGTATGTGCTCGCTCCTACCTTGTCAATGATGTCGAAGGGGCCATACCACTTGTCAGCTAGCTTCTTCGTCGGTGAATCTGTACTGATGTTTCGTCCGTCAAGGAAGACCTTGTCTCCAGCTTTGTACTCCACTGAAGTTCCTGCCATCTGGTCATGGTAGTGCTTCATGTCCTCCACTGCCTTGACCAGATTGTCCTTTGCAACATGATGAGTTTCCTTGATGTGCTTTGCGAATTCTTCTGCTGACATGTTAGCTGATGAAGTTCACATTGTGTTGAAGCTCAGAGGATGACGTCCTGTATTCACATAGAAGGGGGACATCTTTGTCGCCGAGTGTTCGCAGTTATTGTATGTGAATTCTGCAAGGGGGAGCCAGTCCTTCCAGTCTGACTGTCAGTGGTTAACGAAGAGCTGAAGGTACTGTTTGAGCTCTTGGTTGACTCGTTCCATTTGACCATCCGTTTGTGGGTGATATGCTGTTGACAGGTTGCCTTCGATGTGTAGGAGTTTGTACAGCTCCTTCATCATTGATGCATCAAACTGCGTGCCTCTGTCGTGGATGATTTTCTTTGGTAGGCCATGGAGGCAGAAAACATGGTCACAGTATAACTGTGCCATGCCTTCCACTGACAGTTTTGTTGTTGTTGGGATTGCGTGCATCTGCTTCGAGAATCTGTCCATGAAGATGCAGATCACATTATGTCCCTTTGAGTCTGGGAGCTCTCCAATGAGATCAACTGTAACAATTTCCCAAGGACCCTCAGGAACCATGTTCGGGTGGAGTGGCCTTGACCTTGATGCCCTCAGAGCTTTTGTTTGTTGACAGCGGTCACATCCTCAGACGTATACTCAGACGTCAGAGAACATTGATGCCCACTAGAAATCCTGATGGACTACTTTCACTGTCTTTGATGCTCCTGGATGTCCAGCCAGTACCAAGTTGTGACACTCCTGCAATACGGCCTCCTTGGTTGTCAATGGCAGGTACACCTTGCCCTTCATCCTCCACAACCCGTCCACTTCTGTCATACCATCGGCCTCTCTGACTCATTCTGTGCCCTTTGCGCTTCACTCACTCTGTCTAACACCTCATCACGTGACATCCTCACCACCCCACGGTTCAACCACTTCTCCTTGATGAACACGACACCGTTGTTGTCATCCTTGCCCTCATCATATCCCGCCTTGCACAACAGCAGGTCCGCCTTGCCCATCATCTTTCCTGACTTGTGCTCAAGGTGGAAGTCGAACTCCTCGAGCTCTGTTTGCCAGCGAGCTTGACAATAGCTCAGCTTCTGCGCTGACCTGAAATACGTGAGATTGGCGTGGTCGGACCAGATTTCAATCTTGTGACGGGCGCCGAGAAGGTACTGTCTCCACTCCTTGAGCGCTGAAACGATCGCAAGCATCTCCTTGTCATAAATCTTGTAGTTTCATTCAGCAGGCAGTAGTGCCTCTGACTGGTAGGCAATCAACCTCCACTTGCCTTCCTGCTTCTGCAACAACACACCTCCAAGTGCAAAGTACGACGAGTCCACTTCTATGCAGAAAGGGCCCTCGTCGTTGGCAATCGCCAGGACTGGAGGTGAGCTGAGACAATGCTTCAGCTCCTCAAATGCTTCCTGCTGTTCGGTCTCCCATACCCAGCCCTTCTTTCCCATCAGTGACGTTAACGGTTGGACCACCTTGCTGTAGTCCTTGATAAACTGCCTTAGCCAGTTACCCATGCCGAGGAACTTTTGGAATTCTTTCAGGTTACGTGGAGCAGGCCAGCTAGCAATCGCTTCCATCTTTGCTGGGTCAGCCTTAAGCTCACCATTGCTGATGATGTGGCCAAGGTATTTAATGACCTTGATGTCAAACTTGTATTTCTCCAGTTTCAGGTAGAGGCCGTTTTCTCGAAGGATCTGAAGTACACGCCTTGATGTCTCGATGTGTTCCTCTATGGTTTCTGAGAGGATCAGGATGTCGTCGAGGTAGACAATGATCAGGTTCATGTAGATCAAGTCCTTGAAGATGTGGTTGATGAACACCTGGAATGTTGCCGGTGCATTGCAAAGACCAAAGAACATCACCGTCGGTTCAAAAAGACCCATGTTGGTGCGGAAAGCTGCCTTCCATTCATTACATTCATGGATCTGGATGTTGTAGTATCCCTATCATAAGTCAAGCTTTGTGATGAACTTTGCTTTCTTGACCTTGTCGACTAGTTCGTCGATGAGGGGGAGAAGGTACTTGTTCTTTATTGTGTCCTCATTGAGTTTCCTATAATCCTGAATCAGGCGTAGGGACTTGTCATCCTTCTTGATGAAGAAGAAGGGTGATGCCATCGGTGAGATCGACTTTTGTATGCAGCCCGACTTCAGGTTCTCCTCAAGGAAATCCTTCAGTGACTTCTGTTCTGTTGGTGTTAGCAGGTAGATCTTACAGTCACTGGGTTTGAAGTCAGGTTTCAGGTCGATGACATGGTCCCAGGGGCAATGTTCTGGTAGTTTCTCTAATCCCTTCTCCAAGAAGACATTGGCATAGTTGTTGAGATATGCGGGCCAGGACACCTTGTCCATTTGCACTTCTCACACCCTCCTCATCTCTTCCACAGCCTCCTTCTCAATCGCACATTCCTCTGGACAGCGGGTGAATTCAATTGAATCCATCTTCCAGTCGACCTCTGGGTTGTGGTGTCAAAGCCAGTTATAGCCAAGGAAGATGTTTGATGATGCTAGGGATGTCACCGCAAGGATGATCCTTTCCTTGTGATGTCCAATCATTAGCTTGACGTTGACGTATCTTTCAATCAAACCGGCCTCATTGTGCGTGCCGTCCACATTGAGCACTGCAAGGGGTCTGATATAATGCTTGGTCTCCAACCCATATTGTTCAATGAACCTCATGTTGATGCAGGATCCTGTACATCCTGAATCCACAAGGGCATGCGTGTCCACCTCTCTCACTTCACCCTCCACACTATGTCCAACGTTCAGGAGGAGGTCTAGCTGGCGTCTGCCAGTTTCCCTCATGAACAGCTGCTCACATTCCTCATTCTCATTCACACTGGTGGGACTTCATAATCAGGAAAACCATCGACGTTGTTTGCATCTATGTATTGTACAGACGGTTGGTTATATTTTAGCGGATCCAGATTCGAAGTCCCTTGTTCTTCTTGGTCAGTCGCCCCGATGGCTACACCTGACCACTTGCAAAACCCTGCGAGTCGATGACCTCTTCGTCATTGTCTTCCTCCTCCACATAGTCCTCCACAGTCATCCTCCAAGTGTCTATGACTTCCTCGAAGGCCGATTCCTTCATCGCACCTAGTTCATCAGCGAGGAGGCGACGTTCACTTGGAGCCATTATCTGCAGCATGTGCTGCACTATTTTCTTTCCCTGTGGGCAATTGTCCTTGAAGTGACCTAGCTGGCTGCAGATCCAGCATGCCTGTCGTCATTGTGCCTCATTCATCGAGACATCCATCAGCTGACCAGTGCCTCCAAAGTGACGCCGGTCGCATTGCATTTGTCAGCATAGGGGGCTGCCATCTGTCAGTGAGCCGGGGTGTCTGCTGTTGCTGTGGGTGTGGTGGAGGCAGAAAAGCACGACCTCGTTGGATGGCACGGATCCGTTGTTTGCCCTGGTCGATCTCAATCACCTTCTTCTTCCAGTTGCCGTACATCGTCAGAACCAGCATTGACCTCAATACTCCACAGACTACCTCGATGTTCATCGCCCACTTCAGGTGGTCACAGATGATGTTGTCGTCTGTTAGACCCGCTCTTGTGATGACGATGTTGAGTTTCTAGAAGAACTCATCAGTGGTGAGGTCCTTCTGAACCTTGGTTTGGAATTCTGCTAGTGCCTTCTCCTTCCAGTTCAGGTTGTCAAACGAGGCATCTAGGTGTTCCTGGAACCTGGTCCAACTATCGGTGAAGGTTATGATGCTGGCTGTTGTTGATTCCTCCATGTAGTTTTGTGCCCACATTGCCACATTGCCACCCTTCAGGTAAGAGAGGGCAACATAGATCTTGCTTTCCGATGTGGGGTATCTGTTCGGGTTTGTGGAGACAAAAAGGAGGACTTTGCATTTGAAGTCCAGGTAGTCATTGCCACCAGTGAATTCACGTGGTCGGGCGACGTCGATATTGGGGGTCGGGGTGGCCCCTTGACCCATCGGGGTGTTTGCTGCAGCAGTAGTGAACACGCCTGTGACGATTGCTGTGATCTGCTCTAGCTGCTGTTGGCTGAAGCCTGTTGACATTGTTTCAGGTGTTGGCGTCGAAGGTTCAGGTGGTGTCAGTGGTGATGAGTCCCTACAGGTTTCATGGTATGGACCTGGGGTCAATGGTAACATCACAGTTGACATTGATGGTGTGGGCGATGGAGGGGCAGCTGGGGACCACCTGGCTCTTTTCCCTTCTGCTGTTGTTGAGTACCAATGTTTGTTGATATCACTGTACCAGATCTCATGTATGATGCTGCTGTTATCAGTTGTGATGTAACTTGGTCTATCTGGGTCCCACCGTGCTGATGAAGGGAGGGCTTGATGCTGTTCCTCGGTGATATCTATCTTGTCTAAGACAGCAGGGGAACAGGGATTGGTTGTTTGTTTGATCTAGGGTTATGCCAATATTGAATGGGTTTGTTGGCGAAGTTGATGATGAGGCGGTAGGAACCGAGTGAGATTACAAATGATATTGCTGTAGATGCTTGTACTCGACTGGTTATCCACATCCACGTCAGATGCGTGCTCCACCAAAGGCTAATTTGGAGTGCCAGGGTGGGAAAGGGTTTCCTAATCAAGACCACAACTTGCCCAAGGTCAAGTTGGTGTCCAAATGTGGTAATAGTCAGGAAAAGTCAGTTGGAAGGTTTATGTAATACACAAACAACCAAGAACGTCCAGGCAGGGTTGAGGGTTGTTGTTCAGGGGTTTTACACATCAAGTCCATCGAGGGGAGTGCTCCTCTAGACCGAGTGAAGGCGAGTCAACAGTGACGACGTATACTGGGGATGAGCCTGGGTGGGGTTCTGCTTTTATGTTAAGTGGGAGTCCAGGAGATGACTTGGACTGGGCAGGCCTTGGTTGACTGTTGTCTGGGACATGCTATACTCAAGCAGGGACTCGGGACACGCTGTACTCAGGCTAGGTCGTCACGGAGGTAAGAGGATTAATACAAGTCTAAACTAATACAAGGGAGACAAGTCTCACCTAGGTCATCACAGAGGTAAGAGGAAAAGCAGAACAAGGAGTTCATGCAATTCCTGAGACCTTATATAGCAACAACTGTGAGACTATATTACCTAACATTACATAAACAAACAGAATGGAACGAATGAAGGTCATGTGAAGAGAGTGTGGGAAATGATTGGAAAGATGATTAAATATAATGAAAAGGAGCGATTAGAAGGAAAAGAAATGATAAAAGGAAAATAAAAGAAAGGGAAAAGTTTGAGTCCTAACAGCAGCATGACCAAGAGTGGAACACAAACCTCACTGCTGCACCATGAATACTGAATGGATTGGCTTCAAACTTGCAGGAGCTGTTGGTATAGTCATATACTTAATTTAAAGACACAGGAAAGAATTTTATAGGTAGATATAGGGGAGCCATAATTTTTGAATCTCAGTGGAAATGTATGAGAGAACAGACTGGCTGCACTTGTTTGATCTCTACCCACCTACACAGTCAATGTATTGCTCCCTATTTTACATATTTCTGCTCCTGAGAACCATGCCTTTTTTTTGAGTACTTAATGAGCAGGTACTGTGCAGAATTCACAGAGAAAATAGGCATTCATTCTAATTCTTCGACACTTTGGCTCTGACGCAGCTCACTTCACGTGACATGCACATGTCGCAGGACTTATGAAAATGGCTGTAAGTGATCCAAAGTCCTATGTGACAAAGCACGAAGCAGAAAAGCAAAAGTTAGCGAAAGTCGAGAGACGGCTGATGTCAGTGTGACCGCCGATCCTCAGGGTTACTCAGGGTTCGGACCCTGGTGGACCCTGGTGCTGTTCAGCGCCTGCACACAACTGCACACAGCCTCACCCCCAGGTGGGGCTGCTGGGCCATTCCATCACATCAGATGCATACAGCGAGACCTGAGACCTCCTTGAACAATGCTGCAAACCTCCAGACGCAGTTACAACAGTTTGAAGCACTGCAAGAAATAGTCTGTCATGCACACATGATGATGCACACATGTCCCATAGGCTCAGAACATCCCAGATTACAACCACGAGCATTCCGAATTGATGATGTATCATGTTCAGGTGCTTGAAGAAGTTAGTGAGCTCAATGATGCGCTTTTGATGCTTGACCAGTGATTCTGCTAAGCAGCAAGCCATCGAGGAAATCATCAAAGAGTTCAGAAAAGCAGATGCTCTTGCCCCTATCTCAGGTACTGTCAATGGCAATGCCAACAACATACCTCTGGATTCTTTATTTCCTCACACGGCTTGCGCTCCCACACTCCTGGAACTTCATACCTGACCGGCTATCTTGTGGTTCTGATGGCTTCGTGTCACTAGCCAGGTAAGCCCTGCCTCATGTCTCCAGCCTTTTCCATGTCTCTTGACAAAGGGTCTCACAACTTAGACAATGTCAAGAGACCAGCTAGTACAGTGAGGAATCCGCAGATTCAGTGCTAGCCGGTCTCTCGACAATATCTAAGCACTTTTTGAATGTCGAGAGACACCAGCGGCTTCAGAATCCCAGTTCTCAGGTCAGTTTCTTGCTTCCCTTCTGATTCCCTGGCTGATTCTGCTTCTTCCTCTTCTTATCTAATACCTTTTCCATGCTGCCGCCATCACCATCTTGCTCTGATTCTCCCGACTCTCAAGAATCCCTGCACCCACCCTCCTCAGTGCTGTAGGAAGCAGTGCCTCGACTGCTGAAATAACCCCAAGTCCCAAAGACGTACCCATCAAAAGCAAACTACGTGACATCCCTGGTCGGTGAGTCAAGCATGCCCATTGTCAGTGGCTTTCTGAGATGCACACACAGAGTCGATAGATAGATTGGTTTTGTCCTATTTCCCTAACTGATGTGCTCAATTCTAGATCACGCTGTGAAAAGTCTGACCAACATTTGACACCCCAAGAGCATCCCGGTCATCTTTTCGACTCAGAAAGATATTACAGTGGTGACGAAACACTCGCCAGCCCTCCCTTCTCACTGCCAGCCACTAAAATGTCAATTGGCATAACTTCCCTCGCCCTGTTCACCCATCACACTTTCCTCACCTCTTCCCCTACCCCATCTGACCCACCACATGCTTCAACATCAACATCAGTCATTTTCCCATCTGCCTTTCTCACCGAGGGTTTCAGCAGCAACGCCACAACCATCATGTCCAAGAAGGATCTCATTCTTTCATACAGGTCCTCCACCGTTCACGCACAACATGCAGTGTCCTGCAGTCGGTGCTCTGCCACATCAAGGTGGTGCGAGGGAAGGTGACAGAGCTCGTGGAGCAAGAGAGGCATAGCACGGGAGTGAGAGGCAAGCTGGAGTCAGATAAGAGGATCATGAAGGATGACGAGGCATCTGCCTCATTGAAGGTGAATATCTCTTTGGACGTGTCCAACGTCTGCAGCCTTCTGATGGAATTGATGTCAATGGACCCGTTCGACGCATTGTGTGTGCCAACAGTCCTCCAGATGGGCACTTCACTTCCATTAACTCAGTAGATGCAGACTCAAAGGCAGACTCAAAGGCAGTCTAATGACAAGTGTTGCAATATTCCAGCAAAACAGCTCAGGCTGCTGTCACCTCTTCCCATGCCGCTCCTCTGCCCGTGGCGCATCTTCCTCGCTGTGCTCATTCTAGTATCAAAATTCTTACAGGATCGATGCTATTCGAATCATGCATGGCCAAAGCTCTATGGTCTCCCACTGTGGGAGGTTGGACACTGCGAATGTGCATTCGGCGATGCATTTGGGTTGGCGTCTCTCGGTTGGCATGAGCTTAATGCTGCCATGGGAAGAGAACTCACACAGTGTGCAACACACAAAAAGCGAGGGTACAATCGCATTTGGATCATCTCCGGTTTCTGCAATGCACAACCCTTTTGTCTCAAACAGATATCACAGTGGTGACGAAACAGCAGCCATCTCTCCCTTCTCAATGCCAGCCACTAAAACATCAATTGGCATAACTTCCCTTGCCCTGTTCACCCAGCACGCTTTCCTTGCCCCTTCTTCCTGCCCCCTCTGACCCACCACATGCTTCAACATAGACGTCAGCCATTTTCCCATCTGTCTTTCTCGCCGAGCATCTCAGCAGCAAGCTTCCACGAAAGCAAATGGAATGGCTAACGGCAAAGGCAAGGGCAAGATGAAGGCGAAGTCTGAAGATGCGTCCAATGATGATAAGCTGCTCACTGCCAAGAAGCATGCGAGACCTGAGCCCACCTCTGATGATGACGTGAAGCTGAGAGCAAAGAAGTGTGCGACAAATGCAAAGAAGGAAGAGGAGGCAGAGGGCTCATTGTCACAGGGAAAGAAGAAGAGGGGAAAGAAGGACAATGAAGAGGAGGGTGAAGAGGTCTTTCGATGGTGGGAAGTCGAAGATCCCAACTTGGCGACGGCTCAATTAAGTGGAATACGCTAGAGCACAATGGTGTTTACTTCCCTCCCGCCTATGAGCCATTGCCATCGGATGTGAAGGTGAAATATGTCATTATGTTCCTCCACATTCCACGTTCCCTGACCATAGAAGTTCTTATCAGACGTCAACGCTAGGCAAACCCGTCAACCTCCCGAATCGATCAAGTCGGAGGAGGTTGCTGGCTTCTATGGCCAGATGATAGAGACTGATCACGCACAAGATGCGGTTTTCAATAAGAACTTATCTAAAGACTTCCTTAAGGTTCTCGAGGACCACCCTCCGGTATGTTTGCTAGGGCATCTATTAGCAAGAGAATGGGCAAACGTAATTTGATCGAGCAAAGCACAACTCTCCCTCCTTCTCCAACCCAGTCTCACTTTCAGCCACAAAGAGGCTTGCCATGGAAAGGGAAGGGGAAGACAAAGGGCCATTGGGTGCTTCAGCCTCCATCCTCCACGCACATTATATCAGATGTCATCGAAATCAGCGCGGCAAAAGCTGGATCAGTTTCAGTTTGCGATGAGGGAGAGGAGAATGAATGGAGAGAGCATGACCAACTTCAAGAGGCTGCTGCTGAGTCTATAGGAATCAGTCCCTTACTCAGAGAAGATGCTTCGTCCAGGCTTACCGAGAGCAATGGCATGCGTTTTTGAGGACGATTCTACTGAAGATGTCAGCTCCAGGGATTATCATGAAATGAGCTTGGATAAAGGACCCAGCTGAGAGGTTGTGTATCTTGGATAGGTTGCTTGGATAGGTCGCGGATGAGCATGAATGGCATTGTGAAGCAGACTGGGATCCCTAATGGGCTACAGCTCCAGCAGATGCAGGAGAGTAGGCACAATTGCAGCTCATCACTTTCTGGCATTGTTACGCCTACGATGCCAAGCTCGACTTCCAATTGGCCTCTCCCACTGCTTGGTCCCCCTATTATCTCAGTGAACAGGAGGAAGCCAAAGGACTCCTTATCAGCATCACTTTTTCAGCCGGAACTCCCGCCTTTTCTATGTTTATTTTCTGCTCTGGACCCACTGTCAAGCAAATCTTCATCCTTGTTAAAATTCTTTCCTTCCTCGCCACTTCTCATTCTCGGCTTTTCATGACAATGGCAAACCCGTGTGATTGTGTTGACTGCTCCACCTCAGCCAAAGTCGCCTTTGTTGAGTGGCTTTCAGCCCTTTACTCCTCCTGAGTGGACGCCTTCTGTGTGTCATCTGCACATGTTCAAATCTTCGGCGGCTGATGAGAGGGAGCCCGAGAGAATGGAGGTGAATGAAAACTTGGTAGTTTTTGCAGCTGAGGAGGAGATTGCTGGCAAGCAGTTGGTTGTCAAAGTCGGTGGCATGGATGTTGGAGGAAAGAAAAAGGAACTGAATGTGGAAGAGAATGGTCAGACCATGTGGCTACTTTCTATTGCCGATGCCAATGAGGCGCTGTAGCGATTAACTATCGCCTACGCGCCGGCCAAGTCTTTCCGCCCTCACTTACACTACTCCTTTGACTCCCTTTACCGGCCGCCGAACATTACCATTTATTCATTCGTAATCGGCGGCCTACTCTTTATTATTAATTCTTGGTATGGACACGATCGGACGGACGGATGTCGTACGAACTCGATCAGCACATGGACGACCGACTCTCGTGGGCACAGGTGGAAGGACTTAGGGGAGTAGGACAAGGACGTGGGATACAGTTGTGCAGTGGTGGGAGACGAGAGAGCAGGTTGGGCACTACAATATCACTCCACGATGATCGGCTGCATGATGTGCGCAGGCCGATCGCCGACTCACCTTCACATCTGTTCACACAGACTCGGCCGAGTCCTGCACCGCTTTCTCTGCTTCAGTTTAGTATAAATTCGCGGTAGTTTGTACACACACAGACACGGAGACACGGACACAGACACACACAGTACAGAAGACAGACAGTCCCCTCTCCACCTCTAGACCGCAATCTACTACATGCATTACTACGCACTACTTGCCCGACTCTCGTTCTGAAAACAGTATACACCGACTCTGTCGCCGACTCTCAGAACTCCATCACCCAATCACCGAACGCCCTCGGCCGCTGCCTCAAGTGCCGATTTTACCCGCCCAAGTCTTGGTCTAACCGGAATCCCGCAGGTATCCGTATCGCCAAGTCTTCATATCTCGAACCTCGCTCTACTTAGGTTGTCCCTCTCGGTATACCGAGTCACCGCAGTCCCCCTTGGGTCAAACACGAGCGCTAGCCCGGATCGCCCTTCGGATTGGAAGAGTCTGCACCCCTACACATTGGAGCCCACCACGAGGGGGACAAGGTGCCTCGCCTAAGTATCAGGTCGACGTCTGAAGCTCCTCGGCGCTCTACGTGCATACAGGCAAAGGTCCAAGAAGAACCGAGCAACCCACCACCACCACCCAGAGGACGAGGCCGAGGAAGACCAAGAGGACGTCCACCGACCACAGCCACCCCTCGAATCTTACACGCTCCCAGAGAAGCGTCGTCGTCACCCTTTCGCCGATCTGGAATCACCAACCCAGAAAACACACTTCAGGATACCGAGCAACAACAGCCACCCTTAGTAACCGAACCCGAACTCACACAAGAACGAGGACGACCAGTCGAACCTAGAAGGATCCTACCTGATCTCATCGAAACACCGATATCACTTCGTATCCCAGGAAGCTTCGTAACCGGCAACAGGTCGCATTTCAGCATCGCCAGTACACCGCTCAGTCGGCAGACACAACGACCCAGGGGAACACCCGAAAGCGAGGAAAAGAATCCAGGGCTCGAAGGATACAGGAGTCCAACAAGGGAACGAAGTCGCTCCAGATCCGAAGAAGTGGTCAGGAGACTGGTATCGCCAGGACCACGAGAATCGGCAACACCGTATCGAAACCAGTCACTCAGATCGTTGTCACCCACAAGACCAGGGTCACCACTTAATTGGGGCAGACAAGCCATCAGAAGACGGATCGACGAACCTCTGATTCAAACAGGAGGACCAATAGAAGGACCAACAAAACGAGACTCGGAACCTGAGAATCCTACCCCCGACCAAGAAGGACGACCAACCCCAGGATCACCACAAACTCGGTCCGAGACATCGGAGGAAGACCTACCTCCACCAGCACCGCCACCAACTCCAGAAGGAACGGTGCCTGTTGCGATATCAAGGATCACGGACCCATACCCGGAAACTTGCCCTTCGACTCCGGAACAGCCGACTCCACCCTCACGTGTACCCACACCGGCTCCGCCGACTCTCCATATCGTGGCGCCACCAATAGTCAGAGCAGTCATGGCTAATTCTACCGCACAAGGATCGAGCCAAGGACCTTCACAAGCCCCACCAACGGCACCACCGACACAACCCATACCCAACGTCGCCAATCCTCTTCCAGACCTCGCCGAGTCCAGAAATCTCCCGATCACCGGACCAAATCCTCCGGTTCCAGGAGCGACAATGCCGAACAGACACGACAAACGAGCACCAGCAATGAACACCGATGTAGAACCGGAAGGGATTCCGCGATTCTTTGAAGAGGTTAACATCTTAGGATCAAATGCAGGGATCACCGACCTACAGAAAATCAATTGGGCACGTTACTATGCACCGGTACGCGAGGAATTACTATGGTCGACTCTCCCACAGGCACGACAAAACGATTTCGCGTCATTCAAAACAGCCGCCCTAGGCTTCTATCCGGCGGCAACGATAAGATACACTTACGGAGATCTAATCAACTTCGTTGCCGAGAATTCCAACAAGGTTTTAATGAGCACGGCTGCCCTGGGAGAATACCATCGAAGCTTTATGCGTATTACATCATACCTGGTTCAAGAAGGAGTCATTTCGGAGTTAGACCAAAAACGGTTCTATCGAGAAGGCCTGAATCGGCTCACCAATCAGCATCTCGAACAACAGCTTCGGTTGGTTGACTTTCGACACCCAGCTGGCGTCCCTTGGGATATACCGGTACTATACAACGAACTCGACCGACTCATAGCAGGAGGAGTCCTAGTAACTGGCCCCGGTGCGCAGCAAGGCTACGCAGTACCGCAGTATGGAACATTCGGGATACCCGCAGCACCTCCATACTTTACTCAGCAACACGTCGCCGCAGCATCTGGACCATACGCACCAAACCCCATCAAACGAGAGGACTCAGAACTGAGCCTGCTCACACGTATGGTATCGGACTTACAAGCTGAAGTAAGAGATCTCCGGGGCGAAAGGAAGGAGGAGTACCGAAGACGGGACTACGAGGATCGATACGCTCGAGATCGGCCGTATGCCCCTAATGAACCACGGGAGTACCAGCGACCCGACGATTACGGACGACCACGAGAGGAGTACAGGGCACCACCGAGAGGCCCACCTCCAGCTAGAAATATGCAGGTAAGGAATACAGGACCCCGAACGTGTGCCATGTGCCACAGCACCGCACACCTATTCAGGGACTGTACGATCAGAGACACGTTGCTGAACCGGCGACTATTGGCCTTGGATGCACAAGGATTCGTTGTGATGCCAGGAGGAACACGACTACCTCCGGGACCTCAAGGCTCCTCTCTACTGGATCGAATGAACTTGTACTACCGAGACCACCCGAACGAAGTCCCTCCAGGTACGACTCTTCCTGTCGATATGACGGCGCTACGAGATCCACCACCACATCAGACTGCAAACTTGTTCGATACGTACTATCCCGCCATATCAGGACCAAGTATGTATACGCCGACCCAGCCATGTAAGGAGGAAGCCCATATCGAAGAAATCCAGGACGAATATGTAGGGGAAGGAAGGAAGGTTGGTTCGACGATACGGCAAATTCTCACGGCCAGCAGAGACGATCTGCGAGACTGGCAAATATAGGAAAAGTCAACCCTCCTTCACCTAAGCGTACGACGAAACCAACGAAAGAACGAGAGGGACGCGAACCAGCTACGGACTCGGGCGTACCGGAAACTGAAACAGACCAAGGAAAGGAGAAAGAATCGGTCGAGCCCAGAACAATCGAAGAAACAATACCAGACTATCTACCACCGAGCGAGCCTACGCAAGTCCATGTAGCACCACCACGAGAAAGGACGGAACCAAAGCCTGGACATCCAAACCCAACGGTAGACATACAGAGGCCTCAGTTCAAATACAGCACACCGGCTAACGACCCCGCAATGGTCGACGCAGTGTTTCGCCGATTCTTGGATTCCACGGTGTCAATATCAGGTCGAGAATTGTTGGCAACCTCGCCGGAAGTCAGGCGAAAGTGCAAGGATATGATGACGGCAAAGCGAAGTCCAATAAATCTTGAAGATGAAGGCACGGCCATGTACTCGGTAGGACCCAGGCCGGGATCGCCGGACGAGACAACGGAAAAGGAACCAGTCGCGCCAGCAACCGTACCAATTCGAGTCGTCGATGTATGGCTGGACGGAAAGGTCGAGGTAGAAGGACTACTCGACACTGGAGCTTCGTTTATCGGACTCTCGCGGGACGTGTGGAAACATCTAGGATCGCCAACTCTGAACAATGAACGAATCACTATCGAAACAGCAGATGCATCTAGGACCCAGTCGCTCGGACTAATACCGCGACTCAGGATAGGACTCGGAGGATTCTCGGTACTCGTACAAGCACAAGTCGTACACCCGGCACCGTTCGACATCCTACTCGGCCGACCGTTCCTCGCACACTGCAAGGCTCGGTTGGTGGATATAGACATCGACGACCAGGTACTAGAACTAATCCACCCGGTAACGGAAGAAGATGTATCAATTCCAACTCGAGAACGAACACGCCAAAAGCAACCAGCTGAGAACGAGGATTTTTGATAGTCGATGAATCGGTACAATATCGACGAGACGAACCAGAGACGCAACCATGCTATACCACGAATATCCCGGAGTCAGACGCAGTACATATTTCTTTTGACAGGCAGTCTATTGAAATCACCATCACGGAAAAGGGAGGCGTAAAATCAAAACAAAATACAAAAAACAACAAAATCCAAACGAACGGCGGAACAGGACTATTCTCCATTAATCACCCATACGACAACGAATCTCTACTTCCTCGAAAAAATCAGACCCGCCGAACGACTCAGCCATTCTACAAGTACAAAAAGGTCGCCGATCGTATAAAGCCGGTTCCAACCACACTCCCCGAAGAATATCGAATCACCAGGACACAACACCCCAATCCTCTGAAGGACCTTCCGGAACTGCCGACCCATCCGCCACCATTCTCACCTGGGAAAAGACTCACCCAGGAACGATACGACGAAATGAACATAGACCCGGCCAGATTCCTACTCCCTGAAGAAAAGGATCTCGCGTGGTGGGTCATCCGTACGCAGGAAATGGCGTTCGCGTGGGACGAAACAGAAAAGGGCGCACTCGACTACGACTACTTCGCCCCAGTCCTTATCCCAACGATCGAACATATTCCATGGGTACTGAAGAATATTCCTATCCCACCGGGAATATTCGACAGGGTCGTCGCAATCATCAAAGACAAAATCATGTCTGGTGTTTACGAACCGTCAAACTCGTCGTATCGATCCAGGTGGTTCTGCGTAGTAAAGAAGGACGGAAAGTCGCTGAGAATAGTCCACGATCTTCAACCTCTAAACGCAGTCACGATACGAGATCCGTCGGTACCGTATCCAACAGAACACATCGCCGAGTCTTTCGGGGGCCGATCCTGTTATACAACTTTGGACTTATTCGTAGCGTTCGACCAAAGAAAACTCGCCATACGAAGTAGGGACATAACGACATTCCAGATGCCACTAGGAGCATTCCGACTCACATCGATTCCCATGGGGTATACGAACTCCCAGCAAATCATGCACGCCGATGTCACATTCATTCTGAAGGACGAAATCCCGGACGTGGTGTTCCCATACATTGACGATGTACCCATAAAAGGGCCGGCCACGCGATACGAGTTACAGGACGGATCGTACGAGACCATCCCTGAAAATTCAGGAATCCGCCGATTCATATGGGAACACCTAAATGACGTCAACCGAGTCCTCCAAAGATTCAAAGTAGTTGGGGCGACTCTGTCCGGGAAGAAGTTGGTACTTGCTGCACCCGAAGCCGTGATAGTCGGCCACACCTGCAACTACTCAGGACGAGTCCCAGACGAAGCACGAGTCCAAAAAGTCATCGACTGGCCTCCTTGTGAAGACATTACCGACGTTCGATCATTCCTCGGAACTGCCGGAGTCCTCAGGCATTTTATCAACGACTTCGCCCGATTGGCATATGATCTGAACCGACTCACCGGAAAAGACGTCCCCTTCTCATTTGGAAAACTCGAACAGCGATCGATGGACCAACTTAAGAAGGCAGTCGCCGAGTCTGGAGCCATCAGGCCGATCGACTACAAATGCGGGAGACCGGTCCACCTCTGCGTAGATTCGTCGATTCGAGGATACGGAGCGATTCTCTTACAGATCGGAGAAAATGGAGAACGATTCCCAGCCCGTTTTATGTCTGCAACCTGGAACGAGAGGGAACAGAACTACTCACAGCCAAAAGTAGAACTGTTCGGGCTCATGAGGGCACTCCACGACGCACGGATCTACCTAATAGGACTGGACCACTTCTACATTGAAGTCGACGCCAAGTACATTAAAGGCATGATCAACAACCCAGATATCCAGCCAAACGCAACGATCAACTGGTGGATCGCTGGAATCTTATTGTTCCACTTCACGATTATCCATGTACCAGGCACTCGGCATACAGGCCCAGACGGACTCAGTCGACGAAAGCGAGCAGACACCGACCCTCCAGACGACGAAAACTACGAAGAATGGATCGACAATCAGTATGCTTTCATATTCGTAGCATACACTGAAGACATTCCTCCCGCTACCGACCCTCCCACCATTCCTCGGACAGTTGCAGCAGAATCGGCCGATCAAGAGTTGATAAAAATCAAGGAGTTTCTCAGCGACCCAAAGAAACCAGGAGACATGTCAGACAACGAATTTCGACACTTCGTAACAAAGGCAACTCGATTTTTCGTTGCAGATGGACAACTTTGGAGGAAACGATACTCGGGACCACACCAACTCGTACTCGCACAAGATCGCCGATTCTCGGTCATGCAGTCAGCACACGATGACCTGGGACACAAAGGATTCTTTTCAGTACAACTACGAATCCACGATCGATTTTGGTGGCCCATGATGAGTTCCGACATACATTGGTTCCTGAAGACATGTCACTTGTGCCAGACTCGGCAATTCACTCACGTACGAATCCCGCCGAACGTCCCAACACCAGCGCCACTATTCACCAGGGTACACATAGACGTGATGCTCATGCCCAAATCAGGAGGATTCAGGTATATCGTCCAGGCAAGAGACTCGCTCACAGGCTACCCGGAATTCCGACTCTTACGCGCTGAAACTCGAGATCGATCGCCAACTTCATCTTCCAGGACATCATATGTCGATGGGGTTATGTACACGAGATCGTTTCAGACAATGGTCCATCATTTGACAGCGAAGTAATCAGGATGTTGGCAAGATACGGAGTCCACAATATCCGAATCTCCCCCTATAACTCGAGAGCAAACGGAATCGTAGAGCGGTGCCACAGGGACCTTAGAGAAACACTGATGAAACTTGCTGGGAATGACGAAGCTCGATGGTCACAACATGCATACCATGCCATATGGGCGGAGAGGATCACAATTCAGAAAGCAACAGGATATTCGCCATACTACATGGTCCATGGAGTCCAGCCGATCCTTCCATTCGACCTGGCCGAACAAACGTACATGTTGCCAGTATATACGTTGAAGGTATCCCAGTCGGAACTACTCACGGCATGAGCAAGGGCACTCCAGCGTCGACCAGAAGACTTGAAACGAGTACACTCGGCAGTCATGCGCGCTCGCTTCAAATCAATCCAGCAATTCGAAAAAACACTACCAAAACACGATCCGAGACTACGACTTTGGCCCTGGAGCCCTGGTTCTGGTTTGAAACTCACGAATCGACACGGAACTAAGCCGGAAAGCCAAACCCAAATACCTCAGACCTATGGTAGTTGTTCGCCGAACAACTGGAGGATCGTACATACTCACAGAACTCACAGGCGCAGTCTCGGCACTACGATATGCAGCCTTTAGAGTTATCCCGTACCACCCCCGAGCCAACATATCAACCCCAGTCACCCAGATAGTTGAGCAAACCGATTCAGAACTCGACAATCTCGCCAACAAACATTCAAAAATCGAAGGGGAGGAGCTCGGTGCCGAGGATCGGCCACAACCAACAGAAATCCTCGACACAGACTCTGGAACCAAATCTGAATCATGATACCCCGTTATTCTCTTTAATATTCATACTCATTCCATTTCCTTTCACGCAACAAACCCCTACTCTCAAACTTCAAAACCGCGAAATCCACGAAAAGCAGTACTTTACCGAGCCTGGAAGGAAAAGCCGAGTCTTATACTTCCGCCGTAAAGCACAGTGTAACGTGGTACCAACCATAGACTAAATTCCCTTAATAAATAACAAACACCAAAACTACCCTATTTTCTACCCTTCCCTTTTCCCTTCTTCTTCTTTTCCTTTTCTTCCTTCTCCTCCTGCTCTTGAACGGTCCGATAGTTAATGAAAGATTCCTTGTCGAGGAATGGCATAGGCGGCAACCAGTCCTCAACCTCCTCGTATTCGCCGAGACGACACGTAAGCTCATCGACACGAGCCTCATACGCCTCAAGACGACGACGAACGGGGCCTGGCGCTCGCGAATCGACACACAAGACTCGGCAACATTCCTAGCCAACGCCCCAACCAGGACGTCGACGGAAGCCGCATCTGAGTAATCAGGCACGTCGCCGAACTGCCAGACTGCGCTGCCGATACCGATCGGGTCCGCCATGGAAAGCGCGAGAGGAGCGAGCTGGGTACCACCACGCTGCCCACGGAACCTCTCGAAGACACAGCGCACCTTATTCCACGAACAGTGGGTGCACCGCCAACTCTTGGGGACACCATCGCATGACGCGCCCGCAACAATGCAAGTATTGCAAGCGAGGGCAAACTGAACAGTCCGCCCTAGGTGTACCCCACCTCCAAGCAAATCCAGGTCCGGGCCATCAGAAACAGCCTCTTCAGGCTTCGCATCTCTCGCAGAGGACGCACCTGCAGCACACGGAACCTTGGACAGACCAGGACGAGAAGGTCCTTCGTCGCCGCTGGATTCAACCACAACCGGCTTTCACTTCGTCCCAGGCTTTGTAGGAGGGATGTTGGCTGCCACTGCCTCAGAACGCGTGCGCGAACCACCAACCTACATAGGAACAGTCAACCATGAAGATCAGGATCGGTACAGAAAGGAATGTTCACCTTCGTCACCTCACGCAGTATCTTCGTGGATGAGGTGCTTCCGCCGACTGTCGAAGGATCGGTTTTTACAGTCCCAGCCGGCGCAGCCAGGAAAGGAGTGGCAGAAGTCCTATGAGGGGGCGCGGCGGGCCCACCAGTACCTCGACGAGACACGGAACTTGCATCCAAACCAGCTTGAGGCAGTGACACGGGAGAAACGACCTCCCCGCTTTCTGCTCCCGAATGCGCGAGGACAGGACGAGGGTGAGGCTGACGCGTACGTGATCCACGACGGGGCAGAGGCGGAATCGACTGAGTAGGAGTGGAAGGGATCACAGACGAAACCGGCAGAGGAGGACCGACCATACGTTGGAGTCGCCCCTGGAGCTCCTCGTCTGTCGCTGTAGGATACAGCGCACGCAACGACTCACGCACGCCCCTCAGTTTTGCCGTGTGCTCCTCCTTTTCCTGAGCCTGTTTGGCCACCAGGAGATCTGTACGCTCGATCCAGAATCGCGCCTCCTCTGCAGCCTGTTTGGCATGCTCAGCGTCCTCACGAGCCTGATGCTCTACCCTCTCCTGGGCCTCAGCAGCAGCACGCGCACGCTCGGCAGCAATGAGCTCGCGTTTGCGCTTATGCTCAGCCACCTTCTCCTCCTCCTCAGCAATAAGGGACTGGAGACGCTTGGGCAGCATCTCCTCGGTCGCGTTCTCCACTGCCTCCTCAGCCTCAGTCCGGAACACGTCCAAAAGGACGTCCATCACAGTAAACGAGACATGGGTGGCTTTTGCGCGCTCGGAAACACCATCCCATGCAGTAGAAAGGGAGCGCTAGAAAAGGGGTATCAGAAGCAAAAACAAGAAAACAAAAACAAGCGGCGCACCCAAGTAGCCCGTACATACGCCATCGCCTCCTCACGAGCCTCTTCACTCGACTTCTCGAGATCGTCGAGAGCCGAGTTGAAGTCTTCCATACGTGACAAGAAAGGATCACGCTGGACGAGACTCGGCACAACAGACTCGGCAGGGGAGACACCAACTTCACCGGCAGGTTCTCCCTCTCCGCCCACTTCTCCGCCCAACGAGGATGACGGTAGCTGCAATGGACGCGGGAGATCTGCGCCAACGAGCGCACCTCCCACGTCTCAGTTGCCGTCGTCAGTTTCCTGTGAAAAACCAGGGGCCGCTGGCACGTGATTGCTAGCCCCCAACTTCTCCTGTGGCGGTGTCGAAGAACCCCCCGCATCCTTGGGAGACACAGGGGTGCACGGGATGGTATCGGGAGTCGTAGCGTTGTCCATGAATGGGTAAGGTGAGACGGAGGAGGTGGTAGTAAAAAGTAGAGGGGGGGCACGTTTCGAAAACTATGACGATCTTTACCAACAGGAATCACACCCCCGCGTTACCGGACCGGAACAAGCGCCGTGATCGCACTCGAGAAGCATGACGTGGAACCCGGTCATTTCAAGATCACCAAAGCACCCGAAACGGTTCTTGACGATCACACACCTCAAAAGCCAATCACATGCAGATCTAGACCACACCAAATACAGTACGAACCCGCCGATCACTCACAACAAACCCAGGCACACACCAAACACCAGCAGCCAACTGTAAGCCTGCTCCTACCAAAAGGGGACCCCGAGGCACGCAACACACAAATACTCAACGGAAAACGAACACCAAAGAAGATAACTACGCCGAACCAGGACCACCAAACAAAAGATCACAACCGGCAATACAGAGACACGGACCGGTACCAAACACATAAAACACAAAACATTGGACTAAAAAGACACCCAAATCTGCCGATCGACCGGCCACCGACCACGAGAAAATGACACCATCACTGTCACAAATCACCCACCGAAGGACCAACCGAAGCATGCAAATGAATCGCCCGAAACACACAACGAATGCGAACTCCGCTGACTGATGGCATGACCAATACAGAGAGGTCCACCCGATACAGACACACAAATGACTCAGGCGACGCAACTGTCCTTAAAAAGACACGACATTACTGAAAGCGACAAAAAGAAAAAGAAACAACATCCGACCCTGCCCACAATGGAAAGTACCGACATCACCCCTCCCCACGCGATTGTCCTCAAGGGCATGGCGCGCTGCATGCCCAACCCGATGCCCGGCGACCTTGCACTGGCCAACCCTCGCCTGACCGGGGTCTTGCAGATAGTCGTGTACGACCCGGCAATGACCTCATTCGCCAAGTTCATGGCGGAACTACTGTTCGCATTCGATAAGCTCACGCCCACAGACCCGACTCTGATATACATGGCCTATACGTTCTGCACACCTGAAATACAAGAGCGACTCTCGCAGTCACCCGCACTCGCTGGAGGTTCGTGGTCTCAATTCTGCACCGCAGTCGCCATAGCCAGCCCCGACTGCGAGGGGCTCACACAACTCGCGTACGAAGAAGTATACCGCACGGTGTTCAGACGGATCACGAGCAGGAAGGCGACCTCCTACGAATCAGCCCTGACCCTCTCTCGGTTCAACGCCGCAGCAATGGTGTCCTACGTCCAACTGGCATACCTCAGCCAACTGTACGAAGCCCGGGAATCACTGATTTCTGCAGAAGCTGAGCAGGCCGACTTCGCAGCAATGCTCGAAGACGCCGAGCAGGAGTGTACAGCATGCGAAGCACAACAATCGGCCCTTCAGGAAACAGCGATCTCAATGGCCCGCCTCGCCGAAACTGCTCGGGAACAAGCCATCAAAGCCCACGAACTACTCTCACAGTTAGTCGGTCAACTCAACGAGCACCACATTGTACCGATCAACCTAGGTGAGCACATGAACTTGATCGCATCGTGGAACGACTTCAATGCAACGTTCGCAGCCAAGTATGGAAGGATCGCACAGGAAGGATCAGCTATGATGGACAGGGAGGCTAAAGCCGAACACCTGGTGCATTTCTCTTGAAACCCCCCTGACTCAAACGCCTCATGTTACATTAGGCAAAATAGAGTACCCCTCCATTCCTTTAATAACAAAGAACCCCGTTTCGTATGACAACAGACACCGACCCTCTCTATTTTACTTTCTCTCCACCCCAAATTTTTTTTTTCTTACACCGAACATCGCACCAATTAATAACTCCGAGTCTCTATAAAATACCCCCTCCTTTTCGTTCATTTAGAATCATCCGCTCTACGATATCCCCCTCTTGAATAATTCAACTTTGTCTTTCTTCACTTCTACCCTTCACCGACCATGCGCTCAGACCGAACCAGCACCGAGTCTTTCTATGACAACCGAATCCTGTGCCCGGATGACATACGAGGGGTCCACAACTGGTCGATATCATTCACGCTCGCCGTTGCACGCCATCACTCACGTCAGGCCACTCTCGAGGACGTCCTACGCCACTCCGGATCTCACCAGCGCTTCTGGCGCTCGATCGCCGAGCCTGGCATGAAGGTGCATGAGTTCTTCCTGCACCTGTACATGGTGATCGATGTCCAGTTCCGACCCCGACCGACCCTGATCAATAACCACACCAAGTATGTCGTCAATCAAGGGCTGGAACTCCCAGTCAACCAGCGTCTACATTCAGTGGTGACACACGACCTGATCCGGATCGCAATTATCCCGTGGCACCCGGACCTACAGACGAGCATACACCACCCAGCCCCGTCAGTCCAACTCGAGAACCTCTGTGACACGGTCACGCAACAATTAGCGCACATCACAAAACTCCAGGGTGCGATTTCGGCATTGATCGGTGAACCGTCAACCTCTTCATCTTCTTCTTCGCACCACTAAATACCACAGAATGCACCGAACCTCGCCCATTACACATTCTTTAATGTCCAATTCAACCCCTTCTCATGTACACCGCAAACACCTTTTTTCTGGCCCCCCGGGAGATGTAGCGATTAACTATCGCCTACGCGCCGGCCAAGTCTTTCCGCCCTCACTTACACTACTCCTTTGACTCCCTTTACCGGCTGCCGAACATTACCATTTATTCATTCGTAATCGGCGGCCTACTCTTTATTATTAATTCTTGGTATGGACACGATTGGACGGACGGATGTCGTACGAACTCGATCAGCACATGGACGACCAACTCTCGTGGGCACAGGTGGAAGGACTTAGGGGAGTAGGACAAGGACGTGGGATACAGTTGTGCAGTGGTGGGAGACGAGAGAGCAGGTTGGGCACTACAATATCACTCCACGATGATCGGCTGCGTGATGTGCGCAGGCCGATTGCCGACTCACCTTCACATCTGTTCACACAGACTCGGCCGAGTCCTGCACCGCTTTCTTTGCTTCAGTTTAGTATAAATTCGCAGTAGTTTGTAGATAGAGAGGGAGAGATAGAGGAGCAACAGTACAGAGACAGACAGTCCCCTCTCAACCTCTAGACCACAATCTACTACATGCATTACTACGCACTACTTGCCCGACTCTCGTTCTGAAAACAGTATACACCGACTCTGTCGCTGACTCTCAGAACTCCGTCACCCAATCACCGAACGCCCTCGGCCGCTGCCTCAAGTGCTGATTTTACCCGCCCGAGTCTTGGTCTAACCGGAATCCCGCAGGTATCCGTATCGCCAAGTCTTCATATCTCGAACCTTGCTCTACTTAGGTTGTCCCTCTCGGTATACCGAGTCACCGCAGTCCTCCTTGGGTCAAACACAAGCGCTAGCCCGGATCGCCCTTCGGATTGGAAGAGTCTGCACCCCTACAGCGCAGAGTTGGATAGCGACATTGAAAAGTGCCATGCTCGACCAAAGGTATGTCTTTCAAAATAGCATTGTAGCTTCGAAGGAAGCCCTTTTGACTTTATTCTCATGAGTTTTAATAGTGCGATGGCACGAAAATCAAGGACTTTGATCATTGTGACTTTCAGACCACGTTTGAATTCTACGAGGCGCAGAAAGCACAGAAGAAGGCCAAGAGTAATGCAGAGAAGAAGGTCATGAAAGCCGAGAGGGACAAAGTCAAGGAACCTTTCACGACCTGTGTCCTCAACAGTCGCAAAGAGAAGGTTGGCAATTTCAGAGTTGAACCTCCAGGCCTCTTCTGCGGCTGTGGCAAACATCCTCACAAAGGTTCTCTCAAGGTCCGCCTGCTGCATTCTATTTGTATTTTCTTACAGCCTTTTTCATAAGTCCTGCGACATGTGCATGTCACGTGAAATGAGCCGTGTCAGAGCCAAAGTGTCGAAGAATTAGAATGAATGCCTATTTTCTCTGTGAATTCTGCACAGTACCTGCTCATTAAGTACTCAAAAAAAAAGGTACGGTTCTCAGGAGAAGAAATATGTAAAATAGGGAGCAATAAATTGACTGTGTAGGTGGGTGGAGATCAAACAAGTGCAGCTGGTCTGTTCTCTCACCCATTTCCACTGAGATTCAAAAATTATGGCTCCCCTATATCTACCTATAAAATTCTTTCCTGTGTCTTTAAATTAAGTATATGACTATACCAACATCTCCTACAAGTTTGAAGCCAATCTGTTCAGTATTCATGGTGCAGCAGCAAGATTTGTGTTCTACTCTGCAAGATCTGTTGTGAGAAAAGGAGGGTGGAAAGAGCTTGAAGTGGAACACAAATCTTGCTTCTGCACCATGAATACTGAACAGATTGGCTTCAAACTTGTAGGAGATGTTGGTATAGTCATATACTTAATTTACAGTCACAGGAAAGAATTTTATAGGTAGATATAGGGGAGCCATAATTTTTGAATCTCAGTGGAAATGTATGAGAGAACAGACTGGCTGCACTTGTTTGATCTCTACCCACCTACACAGTCAATGTATTGCTCCCTATTTTACATATTTCTTCTCCTGAGAACCGTGCCTTTTTTTTTGAGTACTTAATGAGCAGGTACTGTGCAGAATTCACAGAGAAAATAGGCATTCATTCTAATTTTTCGACACTTTGGCTCTGACACGGCTCATTTCACGTGACATGCACGTGTTGCAGGACTTATGAAAAAGGCTGTAAATATGCTAACATGATTATAGTTCTGTGTCTGCCCAGAAGACATAACCATCAACATAGGTGAAGGTGTTCCCATTCTGAAGCCGAACATGCCTGGCAACTGGAAGAATGTAATCCATGACCAGATGGTAACATGGCTTGCAAACTGGATGGAGAACATCAATGGGAATCACAACTATGTCTTCCTTGCCACTGGCTCATCACTCAAGGGCCAGAGTGATATGAGCAAGTTTGAGTAAGCTTATGAGCTGAAGGTTTGCTCCTTTCTTCCTCTGTCTGCTAGTGCAAGCACGAATGCTACACAATAAAGAAACATGTCAACCGTATTCACCAAAAGACTACAACGGCGAACTGTGGAGCAAGCTTATGGCCGACCGGCAGTGCGTGACCGCTATGTACTTTATCGATTGCCTTGCACTGCGAGCTGTAAATGAGAAACACTGCAACGGTTGTGTCCAAGAAGGATCTCATTCTGATCAAAACATTTGTACAGGAGGTCCCCCGCCATTCACCCACAACATGCAGTGTCCTGCAGTCGGCGCTCTGCCACTTCAAGGTGGTGTGAGGGAAGGTGCCGGGGCTCGTGGAGAAAGGAAAGCTCGGCATGGGAGTGATGGGCGAGCTGGAGTTGGATAAGAGGACCATGAAGGATGATGAGGTGTCTGCCTCATCGATGGCAAATACCTCTTTGGACATGTCCAATGTCTGCAGTCTTCCGACAGAGCTGATGTCAATGGATGGCATGTGGGTGCTCGGCGTAACCCTCTACTGCTTGCTCTTCGGGTGCACACCGTGGGGTGGCATCACAGAGTTCGTGATGTACCAGATGATCCACACGGACAACTTTGTGGTGGATACGTTCATGGGCTACGACCACATGCCTACGGGATAGGTGTTAGGACTCAAACTTTCACCTTTTCTTTTATTTTCCCTTTTACCATTTCTTTTCTTTTAATCGTCCCTTTTCATTATATTTAATCATCTTTCTAATCATTTCCCACACCCCTTTCACGCAACCTTCATTTGTTCCATTCCACTCCCTTTATGTAATGATAGGTAATATTCTCCCATGGTCGTCGCTATATAAGGTCTGAGAAAGTGCATGAACTCCTTGCTCTGCTTTTCCTCTTACCTCCACAACGACCTAGGTGAGACTTGTTCCCCTTGTATTAGCTTAATCTTGTATTAATCCTCTTACCTCTGCGATGACCTAGCCTGAGTACAGCGTGTCCTGAGTCCCCGCTCGAGTATAGCACATCCCAGACAACAGTCAGCCGAGGCCTGCCCAGTCCAAGTCGTCTCCCAGACTCCCACCTAACATAAAAGCAGAGCCTCACCCAGGCTCATCCCCAGCATATGTTGTTGTTGCCGACTCGCCTTCACTCGGTCTAGAGGAGCGCTCCCCTCGAAGGACTTGACATGTAAACCCCCTGAACGACAAACCCTCAACCCTGCCCGGACGTTTTCAGATGTTTGTGTATTAAGTAATCCGACTTCTCCTGACCCTTACCGTGTTTGGACGTCAACTTGACCTCAGAGGAGTTGACACCCCGATCAGGAAACCCTCTCCCACCCTGGCTCTCCGCATCAGCCTTTGGTGGAGATCGCACCTGACTTGGACATGGGTAACACATCGCGTGCAGTCCTCAACCTCGTTGTTGATTGTTATCTCAGTTGCCGCCTTTCGTCTGACCATCAAATTCGCCAATGAACCTGTCCTTCATCAGCATAATGTTCATCCAGACAACCAGCCCCTCCCCGTTCCCCCTCCATTCTAGTCAAGATAGATCTCACAGAGGAACAACAGCGGGCCCTACCTTCATCCTCACAGTTTGACCCAGAACGCGCTTCGTATGTCACAACCGACAGTGAGTGTGTCACCCACGACATCTGGTGGAGTGACATTAGACACACTTGGTACTCAACTAATGAACAAGCTCAACGAGTTCAGTGGGCACCTCGAACCCCTCGCGCACCATCGTCCCCTGCCGTCTCGACATCGTCGGTCATCCTTCCTGGCGAACCAGGATGCTATCGTACACCCCGTAGAGATTCATCACCGCCAACACCTCCTGAACACCTATCCCGCACGCCAGCACTGACAATGTCAACATCTATGGGTTTCACTCAGCAACAACAACGGGAGCTCGCAGCGTTAATCACTGCGGCCTTTACTCAGCAAGCGGCGAATGTCCCTGCTGCGCAAGCTGGGAATGCTCCACCCCCTAACATTGACGTCGCCTGGCCACGTGAATTCACTGGCGGTGACGATTACCTTGATTTCAAGCGTGAAGTCCTTCTCTTCATCTTGGCAAACCCGACGAGATACCCCTCGTCGTCGAGCAAGATCTACGTCGTGCTCTCCTATCTCAAGGGTGGCAACGCATCGACGTGGGCGCAAAACTACGTCCAGGAATTCATGACAAGCAGGGTCATGAGTTTCACAGATAGCTGGACCAGGTTCCAGGAATGACTGGATGCCTCGTTCGATGATCCAAACAGAAAGGAGAAGGCCCTGAAAGAATTCCAAGAGAAAATTCAGAAGGACCTCTCATCCGATGAGTTCTTCCAGAAGCTCGATGTGATCATCAAGGCAGCAGACCTGAAGGATGACAGTGTAATCTGTGATCACCTAAAATGTGCGATGAACATTGAGGTGGTCCACAGAGTGTTAAGGTCGACCCCAGTCCCAACGACATACGATGCCTGGAAGAAAAAGGCCATCGAGATCGATCGCGGCAAACAGCAGATTCGGGCCATCCAGCGAGGCTGCACGCTACCCCTCCAGCACCCTCTGCAGCAGCAGGTCCCGCCCGCTCGATGACCGTTTGTGCCACCACACTCCGACAAGCGTGATGCAACTGGCGTCACCTTTGGAGGTGCAGGCCAGCCAATGGATGTCTCAATGAACGAGGCACAATGCTGATGTGCGTGCTGGATCTGTGGTGGGCTGGATCACTTTAAGAACAAGTGCCCGCAAGGAAAACTGATCATCCAGCGCATGCTGGAACTGATGGCGCCAGGCGAGCGTCGCCTCCTCGCCAACGAGCTCGGCGCGATGAAGGAATCGGCCTTCGAGGAAGTCGTAGACACTCGGAGGTCGACTGTGGAGGACTATGTGGAAGAAGAAGGAGATGACAAAGAGGTCGTCGACTCACAGGGTTTTGCAAGTGGTCAGATGTAGCCATCGGGGCGACTGACTGAGAAGAACAAGGGACTTCGAATCCGGATTCACTAAAATATAACCAACTGTCTGTAAAATATATAGATGCCAACAACGTCGATGGTTTTCCTGATTACGAAGTCCCCACCGGTGTGAACAAAAATGAAGAATACGAGCAGCTGTTCATGAGAGGAACTGGCGGACGCCAGCTGGACCTTCTCCTGAATGTCAGACACAGTGTAGAGGGTGAAGTGAGAGAGGTGGACACGCATGCCCTTGTGGATTCAAGGTGTACTGGATCGTGCATCAATGTGAAATTCATCGAACAGTATAGGCTGGAGACAAAGCGTTACATCCGACCCCTCACAGTGCTCAACGCCGATGGCACCCACAACGAGGCTGGGATGATCGAAGAATATGTCAACGTGGAACTTACGATCGGTCACCATAAGGAACGGATTGTCCTTGCTGTAACCTTGCTTGCATCGTCGAACATCTTCCTAGGGTATGACTGGCTTCGACGTCACAACCCTGAGGTTGACTGGAAGACAGGTATGCTCGACTTCACCCGCTGTCCCAGTGAATGTGCGATCGAGAAGGTTGTGGAAGAGGACATGCGGAAAGTCGAGAAGGTCATGGAAGAGATGAAGAGGGTGAGAGAGGTGTGAATGGACAAGGCATCCTGGCCTGCATACCTCAACAACTACACTGATGTCTTCAGCAAAAAAGGCTTTGAGAAGTTGCCAGAGCATCGACCCTGGGACCACATCATCGACTTGAAACCCAACTTCAAACCTAGCGATTGCAAGATCTATCCGCTCATGCCAACTGAGCAGCAATCACTAAAAGACTTCCTCAATGAGAACTTGAAGTCTGGTCGTATCCGACAGTCGATATCACCCATGGTGTCGCCCTTCTTCTTCATCAAGAAGGCTGACAAATTGCTACACCCGATCCAGGATTACCGTAAGCTTAATGACAGTACGATCAAGAACAAGTATCCCCTCCCTCTCATCAACGAACTCGTCGACAAGGTCAAGAAAGCGAAGTACATCACTAAGCTTGACCTTTGCTGGGGGTACTACAACATCCGGATCCGCGAAGGCGATGAGTGGAAGGCAGCTTTCTGCACTAACATGGGCCTCTTCGAACTGATGGTGATGTTTTTTGGTCTTTGTAACGCACCAGCAATGTTCCAGGCATTCGTCAACCATATCTTCAAGGACCTGATCTATGCTAACTTGATCATCGTATACCTTGATGACATCTTGATCCTCTCAGAAACCATCGAGGAGCATATCGGTACATCGAGGCACGTCCTCCAGATCCTCAAAGAAAATGGCCTGTACCTGAAGCCGGAAAAGTGCGAGTTCGATGCTAAGGTTGTCAAATACCTCGGCCACATCATCAGCAATGGCAAGATCAAGGCCGACCCGGCAAAGACGGAGGTGATTGCGAACTGGCCTGTCCCACAAAACCTCAAGGAACTGCAACAGTTCCTTGGCATGGGAAACTGGCTGAGACGGTTTATTAAGGACTACAGCAAGGTAGTCTGACCGTTGATGTCATTAATGGGCAAGAAGGACTGGGTATGGGAGACCGAACAGCAGGAAGCGTTCGAGGAGCTGAGACAACATCTCTGCTCACCTCCAGTCCTAGCCATCGCCAACGACGAGGGCCCTTTCCGCATAGAGGCAGACTCGTCAAACTTTGCACTTGGCGGTGTGTTGTTGCAGAAGCAGGAAGGAAAGTGGAGGGTGATCGCCTACAGGTCAGAGGCACTCGAACCGGCGGAACGAAACTACGAGATCTACGACAAGGAGATGCTCGCAATCATTTTGGCGCTCAAGGAGTGGCAGCAATACCTCCTCGGTGCTCGCCACAAGATCGAAATCTGGTCCGACCATGCTAACCTTACCTACTTCAGGTCGGCACAGAAGCTGAGCTATCGTCAAGCTCGCTGGTGGACCGAACTTGAAGAATTCGACTTCCACCTCGAACACAAGTCTGGGAAGACGATGGGCAAGGCCGATCTGCTATCGCGTATGGTGGGCTATGATCAGGGCAAGGATGACAATGACAGTGTCGTGTTCATCAAGGACAAGTGGCTGAACCGTGGAGTGGTGCGGACGTCACGCGACGAGGTGGTAGAACGAGTGGGTGAAGCACAGAGGGCACAGGGCGAGTTGGAGAGGCCGATGGGTATGATAGAGGTTGACGGTTTATGGTGGATGAAAGGCAAGGTGTACGTACCGTCAACAATGAAGGAGGCCATGTTGCGGGAGTGTCATGATTCGGTACTGGCTGGTCATCCGGGGGCATCGAAGACGGTAGAGCTCGTCCGTCGCAATTTCTGGTGGGTGTCGATGTTCTCCGATGCCCGAGCATACGTCCGAGGATGCGACTGTTGTCAATGGACAAAAGCCTTAAGAATGTTGAGGTCAAGGCCACTTCATCCAAACGCAGTCCCTGAAGGTCCCTGGGAAATCATTACGGTCGACCTAATTGGAGAACTCCCGGACTCCAAAGGACACAATGCAATCTGCATCTTTGTAGACAGGTTCTCGAAGCAGATGCATGCGATCCTGACAACGACAAAATTGTCAGCAGAAGGTATGGCTCAATTGTACCGCGACCACGTCTTCCGCCTCCACGGACTCCCAAAAAAGATCATCCATGATAGAGGCACGCAGTTTGATGCGTCGATGATGAAGGAGCTGTACAAACTCCTGCACATCGAAGGCAACCCTTCAACGGCGTACCACCCGCAAACGGATGGCCAAACGGAATGCATCAACCAAGAGCTCGAACAGTACCTCCAACTCTTCGTTGACCATTGGCAATTGGACTGGAGAGACTGGCTTCCCCTCGCAGAGTTCGTGTACAACAACTGCGAACACTCAGCGACGAAGATGTCCCCCTTCTATGTGAACACCGGACGTCATCCCTTGAGCTTTGAAATGACACGAACCTCATCCGCTAACATGTCAGTGGAAGAATTCACAAAACACATCAAGGAGACTCATCGCATTGCAAAAGAAAATTTGGTCAAGGCAGCGGAAGATATGAAGCGCTATCATGACCGGACAGCAGGGGTATCAGTGGAGTACATGACAGGAGACAAGGTCTTCCTCGATGGACAGAACATCAGTACAGACTCACCAACAAAAAAGCTCACCGACAAGTGGTATGGGCCCTTCGACATCATTGACAAGGTAGGAGCGAGCGCCTACAAGCTCAAGCTCCCCAAATGATGGGAAAAGATACACCCCATTTTCAACGAAGCCCTGCTGAAACCCGCCGTCGAACCGTCCTTCGAAAGCCAGAAACAACCACCACTGCCGCCGCCTGATATCATCGAAAATGAGGAGGAGTACGAAATCGAGGAGGTTCTAGACTCGTGCCTACACCAAGGAAAACTACAGTACCTCATCAAATAGGTTGGCTACAACGAACCGACTTGGCAGCCTGAGATGGACTTCGGCGAGAATGCAAAGGAGGTGATCGCAGAATTCTATCAAAAACACCCCGGCACCCCTCGTAAACTCGACATCCCTTGCAAACGCCTCCGTCCACTCTTCGTCAACACTGAACCTGATGACCACGATCATGGCTGGTCGGGACGCCCAGCCTTGAGGGGGGGTAATGTTAGGACTCAAACTTTCACCTTTTCTTTTATTTTCCCTTTTACCATTTCTTTTCTTTTAATCATCCCTTTTCATTATATTTAATCATCTTTCTAATCATTTCCCACACCCCTTTCACGTGACCTTCATTCGTTCCATTCCACTCCCTTTATGTAATGATAGGTAATATTCTCCCACGGTCATCGCTATATAAGGTCTGAGAAAGCACATGAACTCCTTGCTCTGCTTTTCCTCTTACCTCTGCGACGACCTAGGTGAGACTTGTTCCCCTTGTATTAGCTTAATCTTGTATTAATCCTCTTACCTCCATGACAACCTAGCCTGAGTACAGTGTGTCCCGAGTCCCCGCTCAAGTATAGCACGTCCCAGATGACAGTCAGCCGAGGCCTGCCCAGTCTGAGTCATCTCCCAGACTCCCGCCTAACAATAGGCTGTTGGAGAAGGATTGTACAAAGCAAACCACGCTCAATGAAATGAAGGTGTGTGTTCTATATCTTCAAAAAGAGAGAACCCAGGCTGACGCGGTTGCATTTCACAGAGCCTCCCATGGATCACGTGTGACATCCCAGACCCAGAGCCTGGCTTGCAGAGACCACGCCGCACCTGCACAACCCAATCCAAAATATGAGCACAGACGAGGACGTGGCAATGTCGACAGTCAAGTTCCGCTGGAAGTTCAACTTGGTTGCAGTGCAGCAGCAGCAGGTGCAATGGTGGGCAGACGAGTGCGAGTTCTACGATGCAGAGCACGATGTGATGCATGAGTGTAGTCTTCACTTTGAGACACAGTGCTGTGTTATTGTAGAGTAGACTGTATTCTAGAAACCATTTGCAGACAACGCTTTGAAAAGTGGAGTATGTATAGTTAAGAATCCCGTCGAGAATCAAGAAAATATATCTGGATGTCGATCAATAAATTTGAATTTGTGTGATGTGGCAGCCACTGTCGTCTTGCCTCTACCACTGTGTTCTACAGCTTTACAAGTCATGGCTGTCTCTTCTGCTGAGGCTAGTTTCATGAAATCTGTTCTTTCAGAGGATGCTTCTGGACTTGATGCTTCTGGCTTCGTTGGTGATGTCATGACTGTGGGCATGGCTTCGACACCTGAAGAAGAGAAGGTGAGACAAATTTAGCTCTGACAGTTCTCACAGATAATTAAAACTATGATACTGCAGATTCTTTCAAGGATGGATGAGGATGATGATGCCTGGGCAATGGATAACCTGGCAGAAACAGTCATGGAATATCTTGAGGAATTCTGTGAAGTTGATGCCTCACCGGAGGGTCAGTTTGCATCAGAAATGGTGAAGAACAATATCACAGACAAAACTTTGAAGGGGCATATAAGGTCTGTAGCTTGCTTTTTAGATGATAATACTCTAGACCTCATACAAATTGCACAGAATCATCTCAAATTATATTGCTTTTCACCATGACCAAGCTCACAGTTGGGATCCTAAATCCATCACTTCAAAAACTCCAGGTGATATTGTGTGCTTTATCACATATAAATGTGGGCCAAAAGAGAAAGGGTTTCAAGGAAACAAGGCAAGTGCATGATCTCATGGACAATTAGCATGATATTCTAACCATGAGAATAGTATGCAACTGCAATTTCAACTCGAGCTGCTATTACCTACTGGTATCTTTTGCTTTATCCTGGTGCAGACCGAGTCTCTTGGTCTGTAGATAGCAGTGGAAATTGGTGAGATACTCATTGGCCTTCAATTATATGATATATTGATTCTCTTTCTTTAAAGCAAGGGCCTTCCATCTCGCTCTCTTCTCATCATTTGCTTTATGCACGGGCTCAAGAACAAGATGTTGGAATCTTGCGTTATTATGACTTACTCTTGTTCATTCTTGACTCATGTGATGTCATCATTTTCACTATTGTTCTCTGTACTAATATTGCGCATTCATGACTCACTCTGATGTAACATGACCATCGCACCATATGACACCATCCTCTCTGTAGTCTATATAAACCCCAGCTCCAGTAGCCGGATACTTCAGAGTGTTATACTGAAGTATCCGTAAGTAGTGTTCTACTCTTCACTCCACAGTTGCTTACCTCTTTTGTATAGTGATCTCTGATCACTTAGGTATTTATCTTATCCAGAGTGTTATACTGAAGTATCCTGATCTCTGATCACTTAGACACTCTCTGGTTGTCTGTTGCTCACACTGCGCTTACTGCCTTGTCACTCTTACAGAGTACCTTGTGGTTATTACCCCCTACTGTACCTCTGATACAAGATGGCAAAGCAGGGAGATGTTTCTACATCTGCCTGTGCTGTAACTTACAGTGATATGTGTGCACTTCACAGAGCATGCATCAGTGGTGAGCAGTTGTCCAATGCACAAAGGTGTTCAGGGACCATCAGATATGTATGTTTTTCGAGTTTTTGATCAGTTTTTTTTGCATTTGTTTTTACTGAAGCAAATTCTAGTGTATATATCTTTTTGCCTGGCTCTTGCTAGAGCATCTTAATGAGACCCTGAGTCTCAACTTTACTAACATTGACATGACTTCACATGAGCGTCTTTTTTTGAATCTGGTTATCATTTCTTTCTTACATCATTTTCTAGTCTCAAAGTTCACTGTCACTCTAGACACCAGGAAGAATGCACAGACTGGGGGCTGCCAGCGAATGGTTCTCCATGCCAATGATCTGGACCCTATCATCTGCCCTGTCAGAGCTCTACTTTGTGTTGTTGGCCTTTATAAGCATGAGGCAAACACCTCAGGTCTCCTTTTCCTCAGGCACCACAGCAAGTTGGATCAACGAAGGACTGATAAATGGTTAGATCAGTTCAGAGCTCTGAACTGATCTAACAGTATATTGAGAGAGTAGAGTAATACTACAACATTACTACAAATGTAAAGTAGAGCTTTGTAAAAAAAGAGTGATGAAAGAATGGTTCGAAACACAGAAAAACATAATAGAACAGATCAAGGGGAGTAAAAGAAAGCTAGTCTGATAAAATTGAATGGTTCAAGGAGAGCGAAGATACCAGACACATGGAACATGTTAGAATGGTTCTTTAATATCACAACTACATGCGCACTATAAACAGACGAGTTAGACGACCTATATAAAAGTAATGTGAGAACTTACCACATTTACTAGGTTCCTTAGGAGAAGACTTGTGCTTCAGCGGCCGGTCAGTGTTTACTACAGTGTTATGGAGTACTGCATTAGAAGGTGAAGATTTTTCTTCAAAAAGTAAGCCACAGTCAGTAAAGAGATCCAGAGCATTGTTAGCCATAGCATGGAAGATGGCCTTTTTATGAGATGCGTATGCAGACGGCCCAGGTGAACCAGATCTTTGCATACTGGAAGCCACCATAGCCCATGTCCTAGACAGTGCCTCAAAGCCACGAATCAACCTTTTGAACTCTTCCTTGACAATGACAATTTCTTCTTGCCAGCAATCTCGGGAAGCATGCGAGTGGAACCATAGCACATGATCCTCTACAAGAGCATCAGCCTGTGTGTTTTATGAGAAGAATAAATGTACCTTCTTTCACCCACTCCTGAGAGTCCTTTTCTTTGTGACCCATTTTCCACACCCAACCATCAGTCTTTCTCCCCGACCCAAGTTCATGAGGTTCAGTGATTGAAGGCTGATACATATCCTCCTCTTTCAATGGATGAAGTGTAGTGTCTGCATCATCCATACTGAGAGCAATGAGTGCAGCACGTGTTGTTCGATATTCATTGGCCCATTTCCACTTCTTATCATCCACTTGCTTTTGTGCTCTTGCAGTCCTCATCTTTTCTTGCTTTCCAAAGCTGTATTTGTTTTGCTGGCTTTCTAAGTAGCTACGTTCCTGAAGAGCAGCCTTTAGACCTTGGAGATCATCATATGCTTCACCTTCCCACAGTTTGTATTTGATATCAGCAAGTTCTTGAAGATGATGAAATGCACGCTTGTCCTTGGTAAATGAAGACGGGAGCCACAGAGTCTCATCTTCAATGTTGCCCTTGTGCTCATCGACAATCTCCCATACACTGGGCATGAATAACACTTGCTGGGAGCGCCATTTCTTTACCTCATGTTCTAATGCCATGCGAGCGGCTTTTAAGGACTGGTGTCCATTCTTGGATTTCAATTCTTGCCTGTACATAAGAATTAGTTATATGATTGAAAACCAGATGTGAGACATTCTGACTGGTGGAACTGAATCAAGATACCGGTACTTATGAAAATAGCAAGTTTTCCCTTTGCTTTCAGATGGAGTCCATCCCTGGGTTTCAGTACCTTGCTCTCGAGTACCTTTGCTTGGGAAGGATCTAGAAAATGGCAAAGCTTCAGCAAAATGAATTCATGAAGCACTAGCACAGGGTCCAACAGCCGCAAAAGTTAACAGAACTTACAAGTGGGATTAGGTCGATAGACACTAACCCATTCGCCTTTTGAATCCTTGTACGGGCTTGTATCCGTTCCCTCCCATTGCTTAATAACTTTCTCACTGTATATATGCCACATGCTCAAATCTGAAGATTCAAAACTGATCTTCACTTTATCAAAGGTTTCCTGCGCAGTTTTATAGCATCTAGCAAGAGTTCGTGCTGCACTGTAAATTAGTATATTGTACCTTAATAGTCAAAATTTATATAGCACATACCCATTGATTCAATCTTGGACCAGTTCCATGCTCCAATGATATTGTCAAGGGTATCGCATCGGTGCCCCAGCCCCATCTGCTTAGTACTTCCAGCAACTAGATTTGCTTCTGACCACCAGCGCTCAACTTCCTCTCCGTCAGTACGACCGACACCATCCATATAATTAAATGAAAACCCATATTGACATGACTCGATATGACCGAAAAGATGCAACTTGCCAACGAGAACTTTCATGTCATGAATCATATCAACAGACTTGGGAAAGCATGTCTCAAACCTCTCTATGAGTTTAACAGAGTACTGGCAGCCTATGTCATAAGAAAGAATGAGTTGCTTGATCATTTCCTTGCCTTTCAGGGCACCCACTAGGGCATAGTCGATGTTAATGTGCCTACAAATACAGCATGAGTTCGATCATGAGCATGACTATCAGATATACTTACCTTTTGCCATACTGTAAATTAACAGCTCCCTCTGGCTCCCCAAGCCTGTGCTTGCACAAAACCATAACGAGGCCACTGGCATTCTGGCCACGATGTTTCAACATGTTCACATTATCAATTGCCTGAAATCTAGAACACGTAGATTTCTTAGAGCCCAGTCAGAAATAGCTTATGATTATTTGTGTGGCTCACGTACCTCCTCCTTGAGTTCCCCATATTTATTTATATGCATGTCCAGGTCTTCTTGTTTCCTAACATATCCACGTCCGCCCCACAATGCCTTTTTGCGAAGATTATTCTTTTTGATCAATCCAATGAGGTGGAAGTTCACATCGACGGATATATTCTTTTGATTCTTATAGCTTTCAACATCATGAGTAAAAACAGAGCGCAGTAGATGCTCGTAAAACTTACTGCAAACTGAGATCTTGTTCAGTGTTGAGACCAGGAAGGGGACATGCCAGACAAACAACTGCGAATGATCCAAGCAGCTGACTGAGTGATGAATCATCAACATTATGAAGCTGCCCACTCCTCCGCTCAGCGAGTAGAAACCGCCAGTAGTGCGCAATATGTATAAACTGCTGGGATGGGACCTAATTTGTTGGAATTAATTTAACTTTCAGGAACACTAAAGTTCATTAATCAAACGCACCTTAACTTTTGAAGGAATGTAATTATTAGTCTTTTTTTGAAGCCCGATCATATAGTCATACGCAGACTTCTTCAAGACAGTCGTATGTGTGTGAAAATCCCTCAGCACGTTAAATGTAAACACTACTTGGGGTAACTTAACAGAGGCGGGAAATAGACCGTATCTTATGAGTTGTAACACAATGTCATCCTTCCCCGCACATGCACAGTACACAATCCGGCATTTGTGTATCCCATTTACATCTCCTATAGTAAAATCGTAGCCCCCAGATGTAGCGGATGGACATTTGTGGCCTGCATGCCCCAGATGAACCTTGAGACCCACGAACACAAGATTGACATGCTCAAAATATTCGCCAGTCCATCTCTCTGCCCAATGGAATGGGCAATGGACATGACGCTCTAGTAAACATGCATCACAGACCACATCAACCCGTGCACAGTCACAGCAACAATACAGGCATAATTTCCCTTCCCTACCGCATTTGCATAGACTACCGACATTCAAGTCATACTCGATATCCATAATGAGGTCTTGAATTCTAGTCTTATATTCAGAAAAACCCGATAGCAGGTGTTCTGCGGATTGCCGCTGATTGTATATCAGTGAGAGGACCTTCACTATATCATTGAATGCTTACCATGAACCCTTCTTCGCTTTTGCTGTCTTGTGCCTCGCTTTCTTCCCAGCAGGAATTTCTGCATGGCTTGTAATGTGAATGTGAGTTAATATCACGTATGATGTTTCGTGGCCACTCACCGCTATTGACTCAGTAGGTTTTCCAGCCAGCTTTGTGGCTTCGGGCATGAGTTGCTCTTGTATTGCTGCATGCATTACATGCACACCCCCACATGAGCTATTCTGTCTCAAACTGAGTGAGACAGTGTTATCAAGAAAGTAGACAAGGAACTCGCCTGCCGTAAGCACCCGCATTCCATTGATGCAATGACACTTCCCGTACCTGCTGACCTTGATTCATCTCTGGAAACTTTGATCCCTCCGACATCTTCATCACTATTGGTGGTATCACTGCTGTCACTGTCGTGGCTCCTCATGTAGTATTCATTTGCTTTTGGTAGGATGGAAGTCTTGCGAGCCATGGTCAAAAGTAATTGTCAAGCAAAAACTAAGGGTGGTCAGTATATATACCTTTCGTGTATCTAAGCGGACAATGCCTTTCTATCAACCAGGCCATGCAGCTGGGCCACAAAACAGTTTATACATAGACAATAAGTTATGCATCTACAAAGTTCGTGAAATGATATGCTATTCAGAGAATGGAGGAATGCTGGAGTCGTCCTAGGTCATGAGAACATATGAGAAGTCTGCAAGAGTAGAATAACTGACATGACACACTATAATCCGCTGAACCGTACAAACTATTTTAGCTTGACTTTTGTCACATCAGAGGCGAGCTCTTCCCAACAGTGTCTCTTGTTCCCCAGAATGCAGACTGTGACCTTCTTTGGGCCTCCATCTCTCTGTCAGGGTAGGCCTGCTACTTCCAGAATCCTGTCGATGTGTACATCAAGGACTCTGATCTGAGCGACAAGTTCTCCTTTTTTTGTGGGTATATGCGAACATAAGTCCAAAACCGACAAAAGCGATGATGAAAATCCGTGTCCTGTGTCGACATTAACATTGACACGACACCCATTGTGTGATGTTGAGCAATTTGTGTGGTTGTCGAAGGGGTCGGCGATAATGAGGACTCCAGATCTATCCTTTGACAACACTTTTAAGTGAACCTTGTAATTAGAAAAAAGAGCCCATACAGTGGGCAAAAGAATCCACATTCCAGGTCCAGAGAAGTCTACGAGCTCATCAGCATAGTCTCGATTATAAGTACATAACACTTACCAGATAAAGTCTCCAATTTAGCCAGTTCCAATAATTCATCAGGCGTTAGAGCCCATTCATCATCAGAGATGGAAGTTGATGCATGCAGTGGAGTGGAGGGATGGGACATAATGGAGTCCATACGCATGTCCTTAAACCTTTCTGTGTACTCATGCCTTTCTACATCTGTCAAGGGATATAGGCAGTCTAAACAGCAAATTTTGTTGCTGTATTCAGCGCCAAAAGAGTTAGCAGTAAGTTGACTTGATAAGCATGCAAGTACGTACATTGAGACCAGGCTTCTAAGGGCAAATGTCTTGACAGTGTTTTGCATGCCGTATGACACCTGTGCTGTCTTGTTCGTCCCGTCGATGCTCATAACGTATCCGCAGAAACCCTTGGCGAACTTTGCTTTGCCCTCCTGACCTCAAATGAGCACACGCTTGCTGACATATGGATTGTGCACCTCTCGTTCATACGCATAGAGGTCCCTTATCTTGTTCTTCACCATGTCATCATGCAAGCATTCCTCGACTGAGTGCAAGGGAAGTTCAAGCTTAGAAGAGGAGTAGTTAGTTTCACAATTGCGATACAATTACAAGATGTACTGTTCGCGTTATGCGTTCGAACACGTGGACTCACACGACTTTGGATTTGACCTGTAAGATGAACCCCCGGTGGCCCTTGAACTGACCATCCTTTATCATGATGCTAGTGCCGTAAGCCAGAGGTTGAATCCTGGCTTTGCGCAAAACGCTACTGTTGGCCACATCTGTAGTTTCGACCCAACTCAATCAAATTGTCAGCTAGCATTTGAATGCCATTTTCTGTCAGTAAATAAAACATAACTCATAGAGAGAATGCATACTATATCATTGTGTTCATTAATAAACAATGAATTTTTTTTTTTTTCGATCGCCACAATGAAGCCTGACACCCCTGAACGTGGACCGGCTTTCACAGTGACGTTGTCACCAATATCGATGAGTTGACAAATAGCTTTCCAAGATATGGTGATGTCCTGCAATACAGGCTCCGAATCCTGGAGATCCTGAACTTTTCCACGAGAAGTCAGAAATTCAAGCCCAGCGTTCTCAATCTCCTCGTCTGACATCCCAACCAAAATACTGTCTATGTGACAGACACGACCGAGTACAACTGTCTCTTCATTAAGTGATGTGACCATGCCAGCCATCAACTGAAATGGTCCAGAAACTATTACTACGGTGTCCCCACGTCGAACGTAGAATTCTACACTCTCCAGATCACCAAGATCTGTATGAGCGAACAGAAAGACATCATGCAAAGATGGAGTAGCTCATCGTACAGAATGCAAACCGGGTACTGTAATGATTCACAAGTTGTCGACATAGTCCGCCTTACAAAATTTGAAGTGATTGTCTGAGACAATGCAAATGTTTTTTTTTTCCTTTGGAAATTCAGCAGCTAATTGTTCAGGTGTTACAAGAGCGCGTTCTGGGCGTTTCGACTGAGCACTGCTCTTTGTCTGTATGTGTGGCACAACAGCCAGCTTCAGTGCGTCGCCCTCCAATGCTTCTCATATGATGGTGATGTCGTTACAATACATCCCTCGATGGATGAAGACCCAGTTCCCTACTTCATATTTCCTAGAATGCAGTCCATCCCAACAATCAAACACCAAATTATCATCAGCAGATGGAACAAAAGAAAGACAGCAAGAAGGCAACGTGATACCACGCGTGACGTATGAGTCGCAAACTATTTTTGCATTTGGAGCCCAGACGTAAATTCAACCAGGAAAAACCAACACAGCAAGAGCCAAGCAATCGGGTGGAAGCCAATCCTGAGCAAAAGCAGCCGATTTCACTTCTTTCCCAGGCTTTTATATGAGATAAGAGTCAAGTTATGAGGTAATAAAGAAAACTGTACACACAGCAATGTGTATCATCATTAATTTGTGCTTGGAGTCCTCAATTCCAAGATTGGGAGGGAAACGGCAGGTCTTTTGAATAGATTGAAGAGCTGGGTGGGTCTCCTCGGAGATATCATACAGGGCAGGACCAGTGCATGCACGCTTCCTAAACCTCTCCGCAATACCCTCAAGATCTTCCCTAGCACCCGAATCCTGCAGAACGTGAGATGAGGAGGCTTGACTTGCAGTCGAACAAACATTATCGTCAATGAAATCTAAATTTGATCGAACGTACATTCAGGTATCGAAACATACAAACGACTGAGTCGCGTACCTTCATCATCATTGTCAAACAAGCTATCTTTGTCATCATCGAACACTTGAGCCTCAATGTCAAGAAAGGACATGACTTGTGTGCAAAGGGTATCTTCCGTCATCTGACATAATTTTTTTAATGTACTGCTTTTACTTTGTGCATTCTGTGCAAATTTACCTTCTTGTTGTCTTTTTTTTTGTCTTATGTGCAAATTTGTTTGTAAAAACTATGAGTTCAATCTACACAGCTTTTTACTACTAGATACTAGTCTGTCAAACCAGTGAGATGCACGAAGCACAAACAAGGGAAATAATTATGAGAAGAAAATAAGGATGCACGATCTGCTTGACGATGTCGCTTGAGAATGCTACACCGCGTGCGAGTCAAGTTCTTGTGGATCCTGAGCTCAAAGGAGTCACCTGTGTGAAGCAAATGAGCTGACAGAAAAGACAAGATATTTAGTATGTGAAAGCTGCTTACCGCTCGCTGAGCCCACGGTGCATAGTACGGTGAGGTAGAGAATGGGGTGAAGTCAGTGGATGCAGGGCACAGAGCTAATAGGTGCAGACTCACCTATTCTGAGGGCAGTGCAGGCTCTTGTCCTAAAATGCAGGTCAATGAAGACAATAGTGGGCCACGGTTTGAGCAGAATGAGGGACAATAATGTGCATGGTGAGTGGGCACAATGAATGTGATGGGGGCTGAGGTGAAAGGCTTGCCTCGGTGTTTGCCGAGCGCTTTTGTTCGCACTGATTGTGGGAACAGTTTTCCTTTCAAATTAGACTACTGTTACGTGTTTTAAATTTGTAAGCTAGACTGACAAGGTAGGATATTCTCACAATCAGCGTGAACAAAAGCACTTGGAGATCACTGGTAACCCCTTTCAGCTCTGTCTCCACCATCTTTACAGCAGCTGCACGACACTTAGGCCGTCATCATCATTGCTGCCACCCCGAACGTGCATCAAAGCAGTGAAGTGTGCTGCAAGAATGTAGATATGGGAATGGCCTCATAAGACAAGGCCAACAAGCACTTTACTGCTCAAAATGGCATAGAGGCGTGGGTTGTCCAGTAAGTCATACAGCTTGCCCTAGATCTCAGTTCTTTGCTCAACAGTTCGGGCTCAATCAGGATGTGAACTCAATACCACACATCAAAATTGCCTACTGCATGCTAATGGAATTATGAGCTAGCCAATAATTCCCATTCTGTTAGCTAGGTCTTTTTGTTCTTGTTATTCTTGTGTTTCGCCATCGGCACGTGTAGCTCTTGTGTAAAAATTAGTTTATCCCGGCAAGCCACTTCAAATTTCTGAATAGAAAGGCTCTCCATTTTGCATGAATCGACATGAGGATAATGATATGAATATCATAGTAATGTTTTGTTGCTCTTGTCCTGGCGAATGACCAAACACGCGGGCATATGGGCCGGTTCATGAAATCTGAGTGGAAAATCAGTATGTCCCTTCTGTTTTCTTATTTATATGCCTGTTTAACACATTCTTATGTGCTCCAAACTCTACGATTCCAACTGCATGAGGCATACATGCCAACGTACGAAATACCATGGTTTGTCGAGCACATCGTGCAATGTCAGCTCCCTATGCACTTGATGTTTGAGATTGCAGACAGTTTTAGCTGCATACATGGATGAACCCATATCGTCAGAAAGAACTATGGTCGGAAACACCCTTATGAGGTTGGTCAAGCAAAATTATACGTGAGTTCATACTTCATAAAGATCAATTTGATTGTAATCTTATGGGAATGCTATAGTGCTTCATACCAAGAGATACACATGACTGGATCAGACATATGAGACCATGCCATCTTCATAACATGGTTGTCACTTTGATGGACTTTGGGCTTAGGGAGTTGTGTGTGGAAGGCATACTAATGGAGAGCGAGACAGATTATGAGGACAACCCAGCAGAGGGATTGCTTAACTTTTTCGAGATAGAACCTGAATACTTCATTTGCATGAGCTGGGACTAAGCAATGAATGTATAGTTATTAATCATTGAATTGCGGTGCATGGCCAGAAATGATGAGCTGAGAACAAAAATGACGAGGCTAGCGAGGCCTTGCATTTGCTTGTTGAACAATAACTGTCTCGTGAAGTATGTGGTCTGCATACTTATAAAGTCTGCGTTGCTCAAGATTCTTCCTTAGTATTCTCAATCCAAGCTATGCATATCTATCCTACTGCAGAACTCGCGCCTCACAATTCAGATGCTCGAGTCGCTCAAATTCTGCAATCTCATCTTCCTCCTTGAACAGATATCAGCTGCGCGTTTGCGACGATGGTCTCTGAGTTCCCTAAACTCAGTTGCGACCAACACCACAAGATTTGTCTCTGTCTCGGAGAAGTGGAAAGACAAAATCTGGGTCTTTTGTTTCTGCAAGTGCGTCTGTTTTCATTGCTATCCTACTTCGTTTGCTCACCCAAGTATACAGTACAAGGCAAATAGGTATTTTTGTCAGAAACCGCTCAAAGGTGTACAAATGAATGATGTGACGAGGGCCGCCTGCATTCACAACATCTTAGAATTGGAACCTCCTGCAATCATTGGGAAAGCAGCTCAGAGCGCAAACAGGAAGCTCTTGAAAGAGCTTATCCCGTACAGCTATCGAAAGAAGACCGCTCAGAAACTGGCTGAGCTAGCATCCTGTAGCTTCGACGGCAAGTCCGACTCTGACTCCGACTCTGACTTTGACAAGAGTCCCGCCCAGGCTGGCGGACTGTTGAAGTCTTCTCTGGCCGGCAAGATGTGCAAGTCCACGTTCTCGTCTGACCACATCTCAAAGTCTTCTCTGATTCGCAAAACACCTGCCAGGTCCTTGATCACTTCAATTGCACCATCTATGGTGCCAGTGACAAGTCTGCCAGCCACAGGCGAGGTACTTAAGAAGCTGCTTGATGGCATGACACCGAAGACACCGAAGACACCGAAAAGGGCGGCCATGGCTGTGAAGGGAAATACACGACCCTTCTTTTCATCACCTTTGGCGACTGGGAGTTCTTCTCCACTGAGCCTGCAAACCTTTATGTGTGAGGTCAAGGCTTCATTGAAGACCGTGCTGCAGCCAAAGGCCTCCAGATCGACTTCAAATGAAGCGGGTCCATCGAAGGACCTGGGTGTTATTGAGATCAGCTCGTCAGACAAGGATGATGGACACTTGTCTAGTCCACTCGCTCAAAAATGGCCTCGTACAACGTCCATGGACAAGGAAACGAGTAAGAGGAACGGCAAGAAGGTATGCTATGGGAAGTAGAATAGCTGTAGAATTAATCTCAGGAACGTTTTGTGTAGCGCCTGGAGCACTTGTTTCGGTTGAAATGAATGGATATGATCACTATGTGTCTCCCGAGATATTCTATCATTGTAGACTTGATGTCCAAGCTCATCATGAGCCAGGCCCATGTGCTTAGGCCCCGTCAGTGCTTGGACCAGGGAAATTAGCTCGTACAAAACAATGCCAACATGATAAGGTGAGCAAGCGCTGTTCTTGTGTTTGGGCCATAAAATTGTGGTCCACTAAGTGGTTTATGCTTTTACAATGTGCTTCACAAGTAAGCAGTAGTTTCGGCCTTATATACTGTGTCTTTTGGCTGACCACGTCATCTTCCTACTTTTCTATCCTTACTAGGTCTTCAACATTTTAACATGTCCTCAAAAGCAAATCTCAAGCAGACTACACTTCCTATTCATGCAGTGCTGAAGTCCAAGGATGCAAACATGGCAAACATGGCAAACAAATCAGGAGATTCCTCTGATGTACATGTACTGTCAACCACAGAGTTGAATGCGGAGTTCAGAAAGAAAAAAGGAAACTGAGTAAAGTTTACTGAAGAACAGAAGACATGGCTGAACGAGAATGTCTCGCTCTTCTATAATCTTCCGCATCATAAGGCACACAACCCGGCTGTACTGTCATTCAAGGCGTCGCTCACAGAAGAGTACGTGAAAAAGTTCGATTTCCCAAAGAACGAACTCAACTTCCATAGAGAGGTGCACTGTTTCTTTCTCAAGCTTTCATTTCATAAATACTAATGTATTTGTAGAGAGCAATATGTTACCTTTTGAATGAGAAACACAAGGACTGTCTGGGTAAAGTCATCAAGACTGTATCTGAGAAGGACTGCAATGTGATTGCGAACTTCTTTAAAAAGGAGTGTACTATTACTGGCAGAGTGTTATTCATTCACGAACATAAAGATCTTATCAAAGAGCACACTGCAGAACTGGCAGCATCATGCGAGCACGGGAAAAAGAACAATCGAGGACTGTCATCCATTGTTCAGAAGGAGGTGTATGATGCGCTATCTCAAATGGAGAAGTATGAGTATGAAATGCGGGCTTCTGCAGAGAATGCTAGGATTGCAGTTGAAGGTAATGTAGATGATGATGCCATAGAAGAGTATGTTGCTTTCATTTAGTCTTTGAACATTTGAACTGATGCAATTTTGTTTAGGAATTAGAACAAGGCTCCTGATGTATTGCAGTGTCTCATGACTGGGTTGTGTGGCCATAATAGTAGCTGGTCTGTGGGAGACGCCATTTTTCACATACAGTACGTGTTCCGCTCTCCAAGTGGCGAGATCACTGTGGATAGGTACGTTGGACTTTATATTGCTCTGTGATGTCAATCACTTATATGATCTACAGTCTTCATATGAATTTTGAAGGGAATTTGTTCTACAATAGTAAATACTATAAGAGAGGAAAAATATTGAAAGCCTGGAAGTCATTTGCAAAGGAGGCGTTCGGAGAAAGTGAGTATTAAAATATATACGACTCTTGTCTTTCTTGCTTACTGTTTATCTGCATCACCAATAATCCACAGCGAAGGAATTGCCTTACTCTCAGAGTAATTATATGGCCTCGAGTGGTGAGACTGATGGTGAATCATCCATGACTGGTTCTGATGTTATCAACAATGCTCCCATCCCTCTCCCTGTGTCATCCATGCAAAAAGAAATGCCAGCCATTCCAGAGGATGAAACACTTTGCACTGTGATGCCAGTCATACCAAGCTCAAGTTCTTCGCAGGTCCTGACTTCGAGCATTAACAAAGCGACTGATGTGGACAACAATTATTCTGATTCTTCGCCGCAAGGCACATCTCAGCATCAGACTCAAGACTCTGTTCTGGAATGTACAGAAAAGCCTGGTGCCAACAATCTCAATACAACCGACTCCGGAGATGCAGCAAGTTCAGTTTCTTCTCCAGTCGCTATGGAACCTCCTGAGTATGTCAGCGACAATATTCAAGTTCTTACGGTGCATGAGGATAGACACAACATTGAGTCTGTCAAGAAGTCAAAGAAGCGGCGTGCAGGAATTGGAGCTACTACCTCTAAGCAGTCTACTGAAAGACCATCAAAGAAGACCCACGTGGAAGAGGCTTCGATATCTAATTCTTAGCGGAAGAGCACTCGCAACATTATTAAACTGTAAGTATCTTTTTAACTTATCTATTACACAGAAAAGGCTGAGCTTTTCATACAGGCAGAGGTTGGATCTTGACCTGCCAGTCTCAGCGAAGAACAAGAAGCATAGGAAGTAAAATGAATGGCATTACATTCGCATGGTTCGGTGCCATTTTTTTTAGCTTGACTATGTTTGTATCATTGACCCTCTCGTTATCATTTCTCCAATCCCGCATATATTGATTTAATAGAACCATTCAAGCAGAGAACGGTAAAGATTCTCAGTGAAGGTCTTTTCTCTTATTTTCTCTTACTTTTGTTTCTATCATGATCCATTCTCATTTGAACAGATCACACATCGTTGATTTCTTAAGAACTGTTCAAAGCATAGAATGTTTAACACTCTCCGCAGTGGGGTTTTATTTCTTTTCTTTTCTTTTCTTTCTATGGAGATCCGTTTCTGTTTGAACGGATCTCACATTGCTCGAATTTGGACATCGGGCACTTCACATACTTTATTATGATCCATTCAAGATGTGTTACATGTAGTTGGAATTTAAAAAAATGTTAGATCGGTTCATGTTCAAGAACCGATCTAACCACTTTTCGGTCTCTCTGATGAACGAACTTGATGTGAAGTTACTTTTCCTGGCTGTTGATAACACAGGAAAAGTTGATCCTTCAAATCAATTGGTATTTCTTTTTCTCTCTTTTCTTTTATTCTACTCACTGTCTTTTTCAGATTTCCTCAACTCTCAGTCGCATGCTCAACAAGGATCTTTAGTCTCTTCTCTATAAGAGATGGGCTGCATTTGGAACTCATTTCTTTTGTCAAGGTGGATGCCAGTTTTGGATGAAGTACAGAGGCTGGACTCCTGATATGGTTGCTGCTTGGGGTGGCTGGTCTCAGCAGGAGGCAGTGACAATGTATCACTATTTCTTTTCTCCTGAGGATAACCATGACTTTGTAGCAGACTATGACAAAGTAGGGCTCCCTCTTGCTAAGCATCAGCGCATCTCTCTCTAGTTGTCTTGCTTCTGGATAGATTACTATATTGACATATGTAATTCAACCACTTGTTTATATAATTGATAGTTCTTGTACAATAACTCTTTCAAGTCACTTCTATCTACTAGCAATTTTCTTACCGATCCAGTACCAGTGACCCTTTGGAAATGCCTTATCCCACTTTGCTTGAGAAAACTCACCATTTTCAAAGTACTTCGTATCTCTCTTCTCAAGTGCAATGCGCTCCTGCCAAAGAGCTTCCCAAACCTCAAAATTATTCTTCTCCCCCCAAACCTCTTGCCATCTTCCCTCCAGATAATATGCCTTTGTCTTTTCCTCCATGATTGCACTGTCGCAATATCGAATCATGAAATCAGCAACTTCATTGAATGAGAAGAGCCCATCATCCTCTGTAGGGTTCCATCCTCCTGGACCAGTGGTCTTTGTTAAATTGCACTTGAAGAACCTGGTGAAGTGGTCCATATCACTGGAAAAGTCATTGACATAGGCATCATAGACTTTTCTAGAAAAGATAAAGTAAGTAAATTAAATATATTTAAAAAAATAGCTAGAATAAATCAGCACTTACTTGCGATGTAAAATCTTCATCTTGACACGTTTCCATGGCTCAGGTCCCATGGATCGAAAGTGCTTTTCATAGAAGTCAATCTGGTCTGAGATGCCCTGCTGGATTACTGCCATCAACCCCTTTGCCTTGTCAAGACCACTGACATCTATCCTCAGTGCAGAGGACAGCTGAGAGGATGAGGCTGAAGTAGGGAGGGATGATGAGGCCCTAGGTGTTGAGATGGGCACAGGAGGAGATGTAGAGATACTGATAGGGCCCCCCCCCAGACTGAAGGAGCTGAGTGGCATCAAGGGCTTCCATGTCAGGATTGCCTGCTGCAGTGACAGGCTCATCTAAATAAAATAGAATGAGGTTTGTTTTTGTTTCAAGAAGGTGCTCAAGCTACTCACCTTCATTTCCAAATGCATATGGCTCCTGATTATCCCATTTCTCATATCCAGAGAGCATCAGATCATACTGCCTGTCCTGAATCTGCTGCTGGGTGGGATCAAGGAGTGGCTTCACTTCACCAGCATCCTCTGACAGACTCATGGCTAGAGAAGCCGAGAGATCTATCTTTAGATGGGTGGCTAGTGCCTGGCAGAGAACCTCCTTCCTGACAGAAAGGCTCTTGATGGCCTTGATCCCACTGATCTGGAGCGATTCCTCATTGATCGCACGGGCCCAGAGTTTGAGCTGCTCGAGGTTTGCGGCTTTGAGCTGAAAAGCATCAGGCAGATCAAAAGCACAGTGTGAGGACATGATGAGAATGAGTAGGAGAAAGTCTTGAGCTGTGTCTGAAGCTTCAAGGCCGAGTATGTGTTGAGGTAGCAGGAGTGAGACAAGTCGTCGCCGCAATTCGTGATACTCAGATATGACCAAATAAGTACATATTTTTCACGCTCTGCTACGGCTTTCGCTGTCAGCAGCTATTCAACGGCACACAATCAGCCATGCTATTCGTACTATTTGTACACGAACTCGTCCACTCTTTGATCATGGAAACCATATTGACTCGCAAGCGTCACATTCACATGTAGTACATTGTACCCTTCAACTCCTCGTGAACACCCCTTCCCCACAGTGCCTCCGCCTTCTTCACAATCTCCTTCGGCGGTACTTTGCTCTCCTTGCTTCCTTCGATCGGAGGCAGGATCTTGTGAAGATAGAGCCGAGCACGCTCACATTGGTCAGACCGTGCATGTGAGCGTGCTCGGCTCTAACACTTTCAGACGCAGGCGCCCACAGGTGGCTGACATCGTTGATACCCTGCTGGAGGACGTCCGCAGAAAACTTGTTCTCGTCGTAAAGCACAGTGTAAAGCACAGTGTAACGCGTCGCCTGCACCATCCCCTGTGTCGCAGAATGCGCCTGCAGGTAGAAATCGAAGTCACACATGCCGGTCACACCCTGGTCGACGACGGTCCCAGCCTTCGAGTTCGTTGTCTGGTCTGCATCCTGAGCCCGAGTCAGATAGAAACGGGTGCGGTGACCCTTGCCGCAGATCACGAATGTAACCTTCGGCTTGTAATCCGCGAGGTCACGGAACGCCTTCTTCATTTCGCTGACCTCAGCCTTCATGACATCCTGGCCCGGGCCAGGATGTCCGAAACGCCTCCACGGAAAATGACGATACGTTCAGGTAGCGCCTTCATGTGCTTCCTATACTCCTTGAGCCGTTCAATTATCATGTTCTTGGCGTTCGTGATCGTCTGTCAATATCATTGTCAGCGGTAAGATCAGAATGCGATGCGAAGTGTGCACTGACCTCCTTCCTGTACTCCTGAAGAGAAACACTCGCCGGGTACTGCATAAAGCTCATGTCGCAACTCGCCGCAACAGCGGCAATCGTCGGCGTTTCCCTGATGCATCCCGCGCCTGGGTGCGTGACGTCCATTCCCACTGACATCGTGTTCTGTAGCCATTTCAGAGATCCCGACTCCAATGTGTGGTTCAGTCCGCCTAGCTTCGCGTTCAACTTGAGCGCCAGATTAGTCATGTACTGGTCCTGACCCTCCTTTTCTCGTATGTTTGACATCAGGGCACATAGAGCCTGACATCCGAGGACGGTGTCGAACATCTTCTTCAGCCCCCAGCGTAGATGTGCGGGTCCTTGTTAGAGACAAGCGTGAGGACCATCTTCGGCTTACCCGGGAACGAGTTCAGAGCTCTTGAAACCGCACGCAGAGCTCGATCTCGGAATGGATCATCCGAAGTCGCTCACGCACTTCGTAGTTTGTGCTGACTTTGCTGACTTGCAAGCCACAAGAATGACATTTGGCAAGGAGAGGGCATCAATCACTTCACGAAGTGCGACGTCGGAGTTGCTGCTGAAATCTTCCGGTCCACCATCGCGCAGGACAAGTACGGCCAGATGTGTGAGCTGTGCGGCCTTTGCGAAACGGATACCTCGAGTCGTCCAAGACCTATCGACCACGGCCAGCTGACCCGACCGATAAAATTACGTTCGGCGCGCCGAAACAACCGCCATATCCAGCGAGGTCTTGATACCGAAGCTTGCCATCGGCGGTGTGTTTGACTCAAATCCGAGCAGGCGGAGGCCTTTGACGGTCAAGGTCTGGGCGCTTGCTGCGGGCGTCTTTACAATTGGCCGCGCACAGAGAGGCGCTCTCCCCCCAACGAGTTTAGCTCACCCGCGAAGACACTGCCAACTTCGATCCTGCAAATTTCCGCTGGGACGAAAACGTCCTTGTCCTTCGTCCCAGTGTTCACGACAGGCAGGTCATCCGCATGCTTTCAGAGAAATCCCAAACTCTATGGATGCAGTTTAGTTAAGTCATAGGTTTATATGAATGATTCCGAATGACTTACTCTTCTGGAAGTATTTTTTGCAGTCGCGGATGGATCCCAAAGCCCCTGATAGTGCTGCGCCTTCGGTAACCAAGATCGTTCGTCGTCACCCTTACTTTCCCGAAGGACTTCTGCAGATGCGCCGCTCCTTTTGCGACTGACGAAGGAACTCGAGCAGGAACTCGAGCATCGCATCGCTCAAGTGGTCTCGTGGCACATAGAATGCACTCATGCACGTATTGACGTTGACGTTCACCACGAGCGACTTGTAGACCGGGCGGACCGTCGCAGAGAATCCATTGACCACTGCGAGACCGGCCCTCGCACGAGAACCCCTCCCCTGACTCCGACTCCGAGTCTGGTGCGAAGTAGTAAGCACGTTTTCCCGACGCACGCACGCGATGTCGCGATTAGATTGAAGGCAGACAAGATTGGGGGATCGGGTTGTTTTGCAGGTGGGGTCTTCGCGGCGCAGGAAACTAAGAATTTGCAAGCACATTAAATGAATGTTAGACGTACCGAGCCAGCGCCGCCGACCGACTTCAGTCCCCCTTCCTTAGGACCAACTAGAGTCACGGCGTACCGGCGTATCGCAATAAGCCGACGAGTGCCATCGAGCACGATCCCGCAGGCAGACGATCCCGCAGGCAGATAGGGCCCAACCTCCTTAGCCTTTTTTCAGACGGCCCGATGAATGACATGCTTCCGATTTGTTGAGGAGTTGTCCATGTTGCTTCAGAATGAAGAACGGCTTGAGAGAGTGTGAGTGCGGAGTGAGGCCGGCGTTTTCGACTTCGTCGATTTTCGTCGATCTCCCCCGCACCCCCGCAAAACATCTCTTGAGAGACGGCTTAGGTCAGCGAGCCCCACCGGACGCGCGTCTCTCGTGAATGAAAAGCACCGGTCTCATCTTTATCTCTCGTCCTTCTTCTCCCATCCCCATCAGTCTTGCTCTCCCGCCTCATCGCTCACCCCTATAAGTACCCATTGCTACGGAAGGACAAGCTGGACGGCATCCTATGGATCCTTCCAGTGACATAGTCATGGTTAATGGTACGGAATAGATCGCCACGTTCTAAGTCTTTGGTGGCTTACAAACAGGCATTTTGTGTAGCACCCAGTGAAGTTCATGATCATGAAGACACCATGGAAGACTCTGAGCAGTTGCAAGAGGTGCTATCTGGTAAGCATATGTCTTCCCTGGTAAGTTCCATGGGCCCTTCTGATGTGACGTCAGATGAAGTTTCTTCTGAAGGACCTGCAGAGAATGATTCAAAAGGAAAGGGAAAGGAAGTGGCTCGAGAGAGTTCAGGGGAGGAATCTAGTCGTAGTAGCCGTAAGTACTATTTATACAATTGCTGTGGGATCGTCCTGATGCATCTGTGCACTATTTTTCAGCGTCCGAAAGTGCAGCGCTAAAGAAGCAGCTCGTTCAAGCAAAGGCATCACAGTCCTATGACGAAGTTGTGGTAATTGCGGAGGCAGCTGTTGCTAAGCATGGTCAGATTGAGGAAAAGTCAAAGCGGCGTAAAAAATGTCTTCACACCAGAAAAAATTATGATTTTCTCTTGGCTAGGATAACCCAACTCGAGTCACAAATCCACACAAGCTCGGCCACCCTGCTTTGAACTGTTCAAGATGTTGCTGCAGCCGACGAGGCACATTCTTTGGAGGCCCAGGTCAGCCTTCTTATTGTCACGGATCGGGTCAATATGTTGGAGGAGAAAAGTGAACAAAGCAAAATCAATGCGCGTCGAGTAGAAGATGAAATACGTGGTGTACTTAGTCTTCATATGGATGCTATTCTCGGGGTAAAGCTCCTTCTCTAGTATCACTCTACTTGATTCTCACATTCTGATTTAGGAGCCTGAAGTGGCAGATAAGTTGCGCCTTCGAAAATTAATCGAGGAAGGAAAGATTATACTCCTTACGGGATTCAGTGTTGCAGAGCGTGTCCTGCAGATTTGCTACTGCTCAGGAAACACTTCAAATAATGAGGATGTCCGCAAGCCTAAAAGGATTCATTATTTCATCCCGACCGACCACCCTCGTATTCAGGAAAACACAGCGTATGACCCGTGAACATACGAACGGGTCTTGAGGGACCTTGTGCAGCGCGCTCAAACCCCAAAGGCAGGCCCTGGCGTGCCCTTCGAGGCATTCAAATCAATCGCCAATATAACGGAAAACCACGCATTTGATCTCGGGCAACTCTATCCGAAGTATGACAGAGAGAAGGTAATCCAAAACTTGCACGACTTGTTAGCTGCTTTTATGCGTGCTCATGAACGGCCGAGTTTCTGGGAGATGAACACTTCGCTTTCCTTTGCCGTGAGGGTGGAACAGGCAGGATATGGAGATTGCAAACCTTTCTGCGACCGGGCCCAATACAATAATGCGGACGCCCTTGTTCTGGCAGAAGTTATTAGGAGCGGACTTCCGCAGGCATCCGAGATATCCACGGAGCTAAAGGGGAAACCCGAGACTATGAGCAAAATCGAGAGTTTCGCGGGCCACGAAGCGATGTGGATTTTCAATCAGTATCAGCAAAAGTCTAAAAAGAGTTGGCCTAAAAGAGGCTCTGCTCACTACTCCACGCACTCTTCCCAACTCTCCGACGTGGGCTCTACCCCTTGCGATACTGTATTGGGCACGCAATTTGATTTGAAAAAGAGACTTACGCGCGATTCTGTCAACCGAATCACATACGTACTTCGTCTCGCCTTCAGACAACGAAAAGAGGATGTGGATATCTTGTTTAGCGCTTCCCCGATACCGCAACTGGAGGGACCAGAAAAATATGATTTTAAATTGGCCGATAGTCGAATGAGAGAATATGCCGGTCTTGTTGTGGATCCTTGTAATGAAGCAAGTTTGTCGTATGAAGAACTGGACACCCGAGTACTTCTCGCAGAGGCCAGTGTGCCAGTGGGCAGTGTGAAGCACTCGCTATGCAGGAATTACAGGAATCTTAGGGCGTATATGCCTTTCATCAAGGACCTGTCTGCGCTATCGGCAGCTCTCAAGCTCTTGGAGGACGGAATTGCCGACATTCTATTGCGGGAAGATGCCTATGACTCACTCGTAGTTGCGTTACATGGAGGTGCCCATGATATGTCTGAGCCTGTGGAATCTTACAAAGCTGCAATAAAGGCATTGGAGGAGCGTGGCGTTTCGCAGGGGCAGTTTAAGGAGTGTGCTCCACATTTCAGAGCGATTTTGGCTGTCCAGCAGGGAATCAACATGCATAACAGTATCCCTGACGGACCTATAAGCGTAGGGTTCCCCCTTCCACATGTGGACAATGCGGTGCGATCCAGTGAACGGGAATCCAGTGCATTGCAATCCTATCTGTCGTCATCTGCAAAATCATTTCGCAAGCGTCCCGCTGACGATCATGCCCTTACAACGAGGCCAGAGAAAAAAAAGAATCGATTGGATTACCCGCATGACGAAGGCCCCTCTAATTCAAGGGGAGGCATGGCTTGTGGAGACACGTCCCCGCCATCCCCCCTCACTTTGTCCTCGCTCCAGCCAGGCCCCTCTAATTTGTTTAATGCCGGAAGGGGAGGCACGGCTCATGGAAACACATCCTGGTCCCTCCTCACTTCGTCCTCATCCCGGCCACCTCCCCCCGCTGACTGGCATCAGACTTACAAGAACTACAGAAGAGAGGGTGGAAGAGAGGGTAGAAGCGACCAGAAATGGAGACACAACTACCACTCCGGAAGAGAGGATAGAGACTACCAGAGACGGGAATACAGCTACTCCAGAAGAGGGGGTAGACGTGGACATCACTGAGAGAGTTCCGGAAGAGTCGCTCTGACATCACGACGATGACCTCGAGGCATCCAAGGTGGTCACTGGAGCGGTGGTAATGAGGAGGGACTCAAGTGTGGATCAAATCGGTCTGAACAATCAGACACATGCTCTCGCATAGCCTCAAATCCTTTTGTCTACTATTTCCTTTTGTATTCCTCCTACTAAGTCTTCTTTCATACAGAAATACCAGGGTTTTGTATGATTAGTTGTGTAGAATGTACATTTTATTTATTCAATGATTGAAGTTTACTGCTAGAAAGTGACCATGATGATGGAGTGCGTGGTGTTCCGCACCACTCAACTCATTGTCCATCACTACGATAGCCTTTGGGCATGGCAAGACTGCATATGGTCCAAGAGCAAAGGATGCAGAGGTCGAGACAAGTCTTGCATTACTCACTCACACTGTTCAATATGCGCAGGAGGATGTTTCTCACATCAAGGAACAGTAGTTATGCGTACATCATATAGACAGAATATATTACATTGTTGGACCAGTTGAGACAGTGACAAGGAAGCCTGTATCCACTCGATGAAGAAACCCAACACTAACAGAGATAACTGCAATGATGATAGAAAGCACAACAGTCCGCAGCACTGATAGACATGGTTTCACCGTAAAGCTTCGCGAATACTGAAGTGTCCGTTTCCTCATCACTGAATTTGACCCGACGAAGTCAAGATTTCAGCAGAGAGAATGCCAGCTTGATCGGGTTGAAGTCCGGAGAATATGCGGAGAGAAATTCCAGCTTCATGCCCCTGTGCGGAGTCAGATCAGATAGAGCCCTGCGTCGCAGCACGACAGGTCAAAATAGACAGACCTTGACTCAATGAGTTTGCAGATTTCCAGTGACTTGTGGATTGTGCAGTTGTCCATCACCACGACAGAGTTTTGGGCTGGCCAAGGTTGCATGTGGTCCAAGAGATCCCTGATAAATGCAGAGAAGGAGGTGGCATTGAAGGATCCTTCCAGTATTGTACAGTCAAGCATGCCAGCCGAAGTGATTGCGGGCAAGATCAAATACCTAGAAGAGGCAAGCAGTCAGATCTGCAGTCATAAAGGTAAGCATCGTACCTTTTTCCCCATGTAAAGATCACTTTCCGACATGCCTGATAACCCTGCAAAGCCCATGCTTTCTTCCTCAAGAAGGTACGTTGGTCGCATGCGCTCTCGTTGACAAAGACGAGCTGTTCTGCCTCATATTGAGATCCCATTCTCAATGTGTACTGGAGCCGAGCAGACTCGCTGCGTTCAAGTGCCCTTTTCAATATCTTGAGCAGAGTAAGTTTGCTGATGCGAAGCCATAAGCATCACCACACTGTCTTCAGAGTGAACCCAGCCCGGCGCAGAGACCTCCATACTGTAGTGTCCAAAACCTTCTTGCCTGTTACCCTTTCCAGCTCCTCCCTCACCTCATCTAAGTACTGGTCCTTGCGATGCTCTATTGTGCTCAAGAGATACTATAGTTCAGTTAGCCACAGTGAGTCATTACAATTCAAAAAATGCACTCACCTGTGTATCTGCATAATCAAGCAACCTTGGTCTTCCAGTCCTTGTGCCCTCCTGTTGTAAATGCCCCATGCGCTCGTGTTGAGCAACAGTTTGGTGGATTGTTGCTCGATGGATATCTATTACCCTGGCCAGGTCATGCACGGTGAAGAGTTGTGACTGATACAGTCTGAATATGATGTGTCTTGCATCATCTGAGAGTGCCTTGCCTGAAACCATCATGGAACGACCTGAGAGGAGGAGGAAGTAGAGTGTTGGCTTTTGTGTTTGCATGGCAGTGGCTTGGCTAACACGTGCTCACGTGCTCACAGGTGTTGGTAGTATGCACAGAAATTTGAGTGTAGCAGTTGAAGCACAAAGCGAATGGACAGGAAACTTGCAGGGAAGATGGCTTTTATGTGTCCAATAATTACACAAAAAGAATCATAATCTTAGCGGTCTTCTCACCCATGCTGCAAGACCTGTTGTGAGAAGAGGAAGGTGGAAAGAGCTCGAAGTGGAACACAAACCTTGCTGCTGCACCATGAATACTGCATGGATTGGCTTCAAACTTGCAGGAGCTGTTGGTATAGTCATATACTTAATTTACAGTCATGGGAAAGAATTTTATAGGTAGATGTAGGGGAGCCATAATTTTTGAATCTCAGTGGAAATGTATGAGAGAACAGACTGGCTGCACTTGTTTGATCTCCACCCACCTACACAGTCAATGTATTGCTCCCTATTTTACATATTTCTGCTCCTGAGAACCATGCCTATTTTTTGAGTACTTAATGAGCAGGTACTGTGCAGAATTTACAGAGAAAATCAACATTTATTCTATTTTTCGATGTTTTGGCTCAGACATGGCTCATTTCATGTGAAATGCACATGTCGCAGGACTTATGAAAATGGCTGTAACAGAATCAGTTCAAAAAAGTTGCTTAATTTATGTTTCAGTGGCTTCTAAATTTATGTGAGCTTAGTGGACAGAAGATGGTTAAGTAAGGCTGCAGTAGTGAGAATAGGTGTTTTCCCAGCAAAACTCCTTCCTTGATTTTTCCTGAGCTCAATTTTGAAGCTAATGACATGAAACTTGCTGGAGAATGGTCTGTATACTATATTGTTGATTTTATGAGGGCTGAACTAGAGTGAATGTCTCTTGTTCTGCTTGACTGTTGTGCTGAAACTCAAATTTGCTTGACTCAGACAGTTTTCAAAAAATTCCCTGAATTGTTATAAGCCATCTAAAACTCAATATAAATTATACATACCATTCTCCAACAAGTTTCATGACATTAGCTTCACAATTGAGCTCAGGGAAATTCAGGGAAGGAGTTTTACTAGAAAAACACATATTCTCATGTCTGCAGCCTCAATATTCCATATTCTGTCCTCTAAGCTCACATTAATTTTAGAAAACATTGAAACATAAATTTAGCAACTTTTTTGAAGAGTTTGTGTGAAGAATTGAGTGAGATATGCTATATTTTGTATTTGGAGGCACTTCAGGTGACAAAAACTGCTAAGTCCAATCCTGGACGCATTGTCCACAGAAGAGATGTGGGAACTTGATCACATGTATGTTGGTTTTGGCACAACATGCCACACATTGCCTTCACATCTGCTACCACTCTACTAATACTATGTCTGGCGCTGACGTCTTACAGAATGTCTGAAAAAATCCTCGATTGCACCCACCGCAACCATCACACACGAAGTGGTAGCCTCGCCAGCTGCCTGGTGGGACACACTCACTGCCACAGGCAACATGCCATCTGAGTTCTGACTTTCAACTTATTAGAACGCTTGTCTTCAAGCTGAAGACTGTAAAGTCTGCCGCAACAGTTCCTGTTGTCATCATTGCACGCATCACCGGACCTACTAAAAGAAATTTTCATGTTGAACAAGGACTCCCATGAGCACAGTCTCTTTATCTGTCCACACGCATTGTTAAAGTTCGTCCACTTTCACCATTAGCACTTGACACAAACACATTCCCGATTGCCACGGTTCTTGGTGCATCGCTCATATCATTGACTTCCCTCTTCGCCATACATGCGCTTGCCTCAGATTTTACTGTCTTCCTCCCTGGAACCACCATTACTTCATACTTGCGTGCTCTCAAAAACAGGGAGACCAAGCTTCACAAGTTAGATTTTGTGGAACTCAAGGCCGAGGCTTATTTTCAAAAAGGAGCTATGATGGAGAAAGGGCACACATCTTCGCATGTCTTTTGCATAATACAACTCCTAATATGCTTTGCATGGAACAGCTACTCCTTCAGAGATGGCGCCTCCTTTGCTGAGCAAGCCTCCAGCACAACATTCAATCTCATTGGCGATGACAGCGTTGCAGGTCGACGCTGCTGTAATACACAACTCAAATGGGGCCAGAAGAAAAATAAGTTTGTAAAAGGCAATGGTGAGGGTGCAGACAACATGAAAATCGTAAACATGGAAGGTGGAATGCGCCTTCCCATGACATACCGCAGCAGATGTTATAGTGAGTGGAAGGCGAAGATGCTGTGGTGCGCACATCTGCAATTGCCACACAGGAAGACGCAATGAAAGAGGAAGGGATAACCAATGGTATGATAAAGATTGCTATTGGTGTGAAGAAAGAGGTTGACTTTCTGGCTTGGTATACGAACGTGCGTTGGTTGTTCTGTAATCCCTCACTTTGTGCTGACAAGTATTATAGGTGCTGATCAAGGTTGATATGACATGCGTCTTCAGAGGGAGCTCCGAGCTTGAGGAGCCCATAGTAATCTGTCCAACTACAGAAATGGCCATGTATCCCTACTACACCAAATGGATCAAGAGCTGTTGTGATCTACCTCTCAAGCCCAACTAGTGGATCAGTGTCACGTGCTGCAAGTTCAAGAGCCCCCAGCTGTTCCTCCATATGTCCAAATTCCTATGGCAGGAAGGCCACACTGCACATCTCACGAAGGAGGCCGACACTGAAGTACAGGAAATTCTCAATCTACATTGTCACATGTACGAGGAGCTGCTTACTGTACCCTTCATCCCAGGCATCAAGTCCGAGAAGGAGAAGTTTGCCGGTGGTCTTTACATGACGACTGTGGAAGGCTTCATTCTGACAACCAGCCGTGGCATCCAGGCTGCGATGTCGCATTGCCTTGACCAAGACTTCTCATGGCCAGAGATGTTCAACATTGTGGCCGGAGACCTGGACAATCCACAGGGTACGGGTCCGAATGGTGGCAAATTATTGTGTGGTAGAAGTCGTGGGGCCTTAACACGCGCATGATCAGAATCATGGTTGTGATTTGTGGCAACAACCAGGTATTGTTCTCCCATCACATGTCGCTCGCATCTGAGCAATCGCTGTCCCCCTGCAGTATCACCATGCGCACTAATAAGCAGGAGCTCGCAAAGATGCTCAGGAAAGCCAGAATCTGCACGAAGGTGGATGTACAGGACAGCTACACTCCTGGCTACAAGTTCAATGACTGGGATCAAAAGGTGCAAAATTTCAATTATTCCTTATTTCTTGGTTTTCCTGTGGTCTTACAAATGGCTTTTTGTCTGGTGTGAGCCACTTCACCTCGAACTCTGTCCGATTGACATCCAGAAGAAGCAAACACTTCCTGTGCGATGTGGTATGGGTGTGAAGGTGCCAGTAGCACTCGCAGAACTGGAGACTGCAGTACCTGGACTTCCTGAGACTATCCAACAGGAGATGTTTGAGTGCACGAAGGCTTTGCACACTCTGTACATGTCTCACCTGCATGTCGTAACCAAATGAGACAATGTCGTGCCAACACTTGACAGCAAATATGTTGCAGTCCTTCCGTGGTGCAAAGAGAAAGTGTGCGAAGATGACATCAAGGAGCACAGTGGATGCAAGTGTGTGTTTCCTCTCCTTCCTCCACTTTGCTAAAGTGAGTGAACTGACCATTATCCTATTCTACATAGCTCAGAACCATAAGACATACGCACACCATCTGCAGGTGCAAAGTCACGTGCCATTCCCTTCAATCAGGTGCAGTACCCACCCATCGAGTCTGGCGCCAATAGCACTCACAGAACTGGAGACTGCTGTATCTATGATCAGCATTGTGGCTATTATTCACGGTGATCTTCCTGGTGTGCTCCATGACCTGTTTGTTAAGTAGGTCAAGTAACTATGGACATGTATGGAATGAGTATGGAATAGCATAATTTATATTGAAGAAAAACTGGAATACACAAATAAACAATGAAGAAAAGTTGGAATGCATGAATAAATGATGAAGAACTACTGGAATGCATGAATAAATGATGTGAATGCTAAGAGAATACTAGAGAAAGTCTAGAATACAGGTGAAAAATGATAGAATACCACAGAATACGGAATACCCTTATAGAATCTGCCAAGTATGGAATCAGCCGGAATCACCGGCTGATTCCGGCGATTCCGCTATTTTCCGCCGGGGAGGTTTTTCCTGATGTCGTCGTGTCCGTCCTAGAAAAAATCCTCTTCGAGCAGAGATCAGGAGGACAACAATTTGGTTCCCCCTACCCTACCATATGCGCAAAGTTAGTCGACGCGCTGTCGAGGTAATATTATTTTGATACGAACTGCTCTTGAACAACTCATCAGGAAAACCCTCCCGGTCGGAAAAACCTGGAATGGAGTAGAACGGCATAGAATAGGATAATAATAATAGAATCCCCTGGAATTATGTTGGAATTGGCACAGAATGAGAATAACAATATGGAATTTCATAGAATCAGGCAGGATACGGAATACCTTTGAAATCAAATGGAATCAGTAGTCTCATATGTGCATAAGAATAGTATATAATATTTTAATAAACTGAAAAATGTGTACTACGGTCTTTGAAGGAGTTTAGGTAGAAGTTATTACACAGCTCGAGTACATTATCAGAAGTCCATTCCTGAGGAACTACTCGACCAAAGCGAGGAATGAGATGCACACTACGGTGCAAGTCTTCAACAGGAATAATACTAAACTCTCGAGTACCATCGGGAGTGAATGATCTAGATACTTTATACATCCTGTAATTTACGTCAGGCTGAGTGGAAAATTTTGAAAACCATTCAACATAAGCTAGATGTTTAGGAACAGCTGTTTCCAACTCAGTGTCTTTGAAAAGTGTAGACAGAGCTGCTTTTGTGAGTGAAAAAATGACATGAACTTGAACAACACGGAAAGCTGTAAGAATGATTGAGAAACAAAAAAAAGTAGAACGTAACGAAGAGAATTGTTACCTTGAATTTCTGTCCCTACGCGTATACAAGCAAGTGCAGTGTCAAATCAACCGGGTACCTCTCTGCCCTGAGTATCCTGCCGTGCAGGCCGTGCATGTATTGAATCCACAGTTGTCGAGCCTTCAACAGCTTCATTCCAGAACTTCACTGTCTCGAAAACTGGCAAGAACTGAAAAACAATGATTATATCATTTGCAGCAAGCTCCACCGTTCCCCTGCGCAGGTTAGGCTCTTTCTTGGAAACAACATAACGAGCGAGAGCGATGCGGAAGTGAGTCGCACCATACTGCTCGACAAAAGCATCGAGCGGAACTGCCTTTCGCTTTGGATGCTTTGACATTTTGACGTTCAGATCACAGGCAATATCAGGTGAATGCCACGAAGGAGGTTGATCATTATTAGCGGTATGCCAGATGATGTTGGAATCCAGCGCAAAGACTTTCTCCTTCCATTCCAGCCACAGCGTCATCTGCGGTAACTCGTCCTTATGATTTGTGGCAGCATATGCATCTTTCGCAAGGTCAATGTGCAGCCGCTCCGTGAATTGTGTATTGTAATTGTCCGTTGAACCCAGCAGTTTGATGCATTCCTCATAGTGTTTCATCCAATGACATTTGATGAAATTGAAGTTATCACGAATGCCTAAATCAATAAAGACGTCCTTGTTGTCGTGAAAGCGAGCAAGAGCATCACGGAGGAGACCGAGTGTTTCGCTGGTATGGATGGGATATTGTGCGATGTATATAAAATCAAGGAGCGCACGCGTAGCGCGGACAAGTCGAACAGGGGACTCATTGTCGGGTAGGCGGAAGTCGACAAGTAAACCCAGTAGAAACCGACACATCTGACTATGCTCGCTTCCACTCACTCTCGTGAGTGTTGTGATCCCTCTGTGAAAAACGCGGACACTGTGGTTCGGAGGAATTCGACGGCAACGAGCATCAACCTCAGCTGCACCAAGGACTCCTGTGATCCAAGAAACGAGGTGTTTGACTACACCTTGGTATAATTGATGAAGAATGTCGGCAGTGATTGAACGATAGACGTTGAAGTATGGTAGATCGGCCCAAAATGGATGTTGAATTGGCTTCATGCGGTTTAAAGCACACACTCGAGCATACGCAGTTGGGTCCCGAGAGTCAAGGATAGCAAGAACTCCAAGGGCATTGTCCAGGTCGCGACGTCCATGATTATGCTGCATTCCAGCTCCGAGCTCATCGTGAGGACATTCACATGTCGGACAATCTCCTGATATAGTGCCTGTGACTGCGACTTGCTCTTGGTTATCGAGGGCAAGCGCAGCTACGATAGGATGACAACGTCGCTGCAGACCATCCCCGCCAGCCATATGAACGCCTTCGGAGCCTGCTTTCTCCAATTTTCGGAAAAGAAAACGCAGGCATCCATGCAGGAGGTTGGCAAGTGTGCGGCGGCGGGCAGCTTTGTTACTGATATGTTCGAGCCGTGTGGTCGGAAGATATGCAAGGAGGACTTGGGCATGCCGTGAGGGCTTCTTACGGATGTCTTTTGGTATGTTGCCGATGGTGAGATATACAGGATATGCTGTCTTCATGCGGAAGAGCGTGATCTGTGTCTTGTCAAGCGATACAATGACTGGGATGACCGTGCCGCCTGGCGCTCTACGTTCAATAGCTGCCTACGAGGGATCTTAGACACAGCATGCACAAGCATAGGTGCAGAAAAGATATACCTGAGTGTTCCACCACCATTGTCCTGTATGCATTTCGTGATACGCTCGAATCTGCCTGTCCTCGTCAACATAATGACGTTCTGGAATAGTGATGAGATGCGATGCAAATTCAGGAGCGCCAAACAATGCTGATATGCATTCCAAAACGTCGCGGCAATACATGTCAAACGTCAGTCCAGCAGCAAACATTTCCCGACGTCGGAACTTAGGTCGGCGTGTTGGTATCTGTTTATCTATAATAGCGTTAAGTTGGCGTGAGTTACGGTATGACAACCCTAGTCGTTCAGCAACCTGGTAACACATAGCACATAATGATGATCGAGCAGAATATACATGCATTACAATAATTAAAACATATATTAGAAATAACGTTAACGAGATCAAACACAAGCCGCACCCCTTCTATTTGGAGAAGCTCATCTAGAGCTGTAGAACCTGGTCCTCGAACCTTCGCCCACCGCGCAAGCTCCCAATCCAGTCTCGAATCGAATGGAGCAAAAGGACCAGCATTTTGCGAAACGGCCTGGACGTCTTCCGCATATTGTCGGAATACGGCGTCACCATCGAGAACGTGTGGAGCGTGGCGTTGACCTCTGTTCAGTTCGCCTCCGCACACCCGCCCAGCCTCATTCCCTGGGTATGGATCTATGCGGACTGGCTGATAGCACAATCTGTCCTCCGCAGCACGGCGCTCGACAACAAGCTCACGAATGCGATTCTCCTCCTCCTCTGCCTCTGATTCATCGACGGGCGAGCGATCTTGCGGCTGGGTACGCTCAGGCTCCCACACGGGCTCGTGGAGGTCTCCCTCGTCCGACTTGTCTTCCGAGTCGGATTGTGCAGAAAAGTCACCCACGTCACTGTACATTATAATAGGCATGCAATTAATACTTGGTCAGTTGCATGATGCTAGGGAGGTCTTACTTCGGTACTTCCTCACGATCAACATCCATGCCATTCTGCTGCGGTTCACCCTCCGCATCAAAATCAACACCAAAATCTGCCTCGTCGTAATTGTCCCCAAAAAAATCACCATGAAAAGACTCGAGGTCGGCTCCATCGTCTCTATCTTCGTCGCCGTCTGGGCCGATACCATTTTGCAGTTGACCGACAAAGGTGAGATACGCTCGATAGCACGCAGAGCCCTCCGGTCTCCCTCGCTGATGCTGTCGAAGGTCTACCTTTTCCAGACCGCATCCGGGGCACACTCGCTCGCGCATGGTCGACATTTGTGAACGAAAGGTCGGCAATCGCTATGCTGCGGTGTATGGTCGTGGTCGAGTCTAAATCGAAAGGAAAAAAATCAGCCCGTCTTTAGACTAGGACTTACCGGTGCGAGTACGACATCTGCGGACGTCGTACAGTCACGGAAACCGAGCGGTCGCCGCAACTTATAGACACCAGCGGCTCGCTATGCAGCAGGCCGCTCTTGTCTATGCCCTCGAGCTAGCTCTAAGCCGGCTCTCCAGGGACTTTCGGGGGGGGGGGGGGCGCCGAGTCGTCTGTTCGCGATGTCGGTGACGGATGTGGTGGTGGATGTAGGCAGAGGGATGGATTTGGTCATGACAAGGGTCATGTGCGTGGTGTCACGCGCTACTACTTCCTAATTTAGATGAGCGGCTACTTGAAGCACTTAACGAGACTAACAAGTCTCTCACCATCACTCACCAGCCCCCTTCCCCCTATCTCCTTACTTACTCATCTCCCTCCGTCGCCGCATTGACAAGCACCCCTCGACTGCCCTCCTCAAGACGGACTCGGCTGCACATTACGACCACCGAAAGACCTAGAGAGCCGGCTTAGAGCTAGCTCGAGGGCAGACGACAACGGCCTGCTGCATAGCGAGCCATCGACGTCTGTAGCGCAGTGACCGCTTGGTTGCTGTGCTTACCAGCGAAAAACATCGACATCGATACGTCACCGAAGCTTTTCATATACGCCGACTACCCGTTTGCCTTGCAGCCGAGTACGTACCATACTATCTCTCGTGAGTACACATGTACACAAGCATTATCGGTCATACAAGCGCGATAAGTTCTTTAGTCCCATCGTCCAGCTTTCACGAAGTCAGCCTACTCACTCTATAACGTCGCTGATCCCCTTTCTCGTTCCCGTACGTCGATCTTGTCATACAATTTTTGACATTCTCTGATTCTTCCTTTTACAGAATACTTAAAATGTCTGAGGCCGCTTGGGGTGTCGAAACAACTTGGGATGGAGAGGAAGTGCCCCCGACTCGTCTCTCAAAGACCCATGACCTACGTGAGTCGTATATTGTATACATTCTTTTTATACCGTCTCAGATAAGGCATCCAGGACCGAGCGACCCGGTACGCGCTCTTGATGCGAGGGTCCTAGCCTATATGAATTACCAGGACCAGATCATCTCTACGCCGAACGCCAACTGGGTGCCGGAATACCCGCTTATCACAGAGGCCGGCATTCTGAAGCGCGACGATGGATATTGGGGTGGCCATGAATATACGCGGTGGCCTCAGTACTTCTCGAAACACGTCTTCCATCATGCTTGCATCCCGTTCTGGAAAACCCCGATCGTCTGGAACCACGGAGGGGAGGATCTAATGTGGTATAACCCTCGCCCGTATGATCTGACCGAAGATGCCGACACGGATTTGCGTACGGATGAGAAAATCGGACTCCTGGATAAAGACCTGGTTAATAAAGTTTCAACCCTACTCGAGACGGTTGCAGCTGAAACGTTCTCCGTCGGAAGTAAGGTCGCCATACCCGAGACGCGAAAGGTCTACGATCGTTGTTTGAGCAATGGCCGATCTGCGCTTGACAGTCTCCGCCTTCGAAAAGCCGCTTTCCGCACAATAGTTTTCACTCTGCGCGATGTTCAGCGAGAAATCCTCGAACTACGCGGGTTGCATACTTACCTAGATGTTGTTGTCAAACGCATGAACGCTCCCAACGCAATGTGGAAGGCTCAAAACTTTCTTCTTCCGGTTCGGGGCGCTTTCACCACAGAAGCTGCCGTCGCCGACAATTTGTATCGGCTCGGCATCCCTGTATGGTACATCTCTGCGGAGAAAGCGATCGCTCCCGACACAAAAATTTTTGACGTTCAAGAGTGCGTTCTGTGGACATCTCAGTTATCGAAGGAGTACGTTAAGTACAAAGGCAGTTTACTTTTGTTCGGCTGGAACTTCGATATCGAGCCACGCATGCGGGACATGGCCGCGAGTCAGCTCATGAACAACCATCATATGTCCTACCTTCTCGATCAGATGTACAACTTTCAATACTACGCTCCCGCTCCGAAGCCCTTCAGCTATTCATCTGCGACGTCTTCCTCCAATCCGAGTACGGGTCTCCCATCCCTTCCAGCTCCAGTGCGTCCGTCGCCAGCAGCATTGAAAAGGAAGAAAGGAGGATCGACGCGTCGAATAAGCAACGACCCGAGTGTGAACCACGCTCGCATACTGTACGTCCTGAACGGCATCGATGGAACACCCGATCTGCCTCCTTTTTGCTACACTGTTCACGAAGCACTCAAGGACCTCGGCACAGTCGGCGATGAGTCTTCGCCTGCGGCTCTGTATCCCCTTCCGCCGCCTTTCTTTCTGACGCACGAATCCAACGAGAGATCGGCGGATTTGTATCTAAATTACATTCGCATTCGGCCCGTTCTGTTCGATATCCTCATTAATGGCGGACTGTTCGACAAGTCTGTATGGCGCAAACTGCGTGATTGGAGGAACATACTACACAGCGACTACAAGAAAAGCACGCCGCTCCCGCCCAACACTGTCTCCCCATTTGTCGAGTGAGTGTACAACGCCATGCCGGGTGAAGGTTCTTCAGCTGGCCCTTCGAAAGGCAATGACGGCGCTGATCCTCGCTCGAGCGACTTGCCTCCCGTGAAACGTCAGCGTATAGCAGAGGCTGCGAAGATGAAAGTCACGTTTGGCGTCGAGCGAAAGTTAGCGCCGTTTGATCGCACCCAACTGCAGACATGGCGAGGGAAGTCTGTTTCTGTCGCTAGTATCATGGCGGACAAAATCCTTAGGCTGGAAGTACAGTGGGAGCTCATGGAAACATTATTCCGCTACGAGCTATACGCACTTGACCAGGCGATCCTACCGCGTTCCCGCATGACCACCGACGAGCACAGCCAGCGTAACGCGCTCCTCACTCGCGTTTACCTCGGCGCGTCACATAGCCCTCCGTCTGTAATTCCAGACATGTCGAAGGCTCAAAAAGAGTACTGGGGGGACGACGTGCTGGACCGCGGCGCAGTGCAAGCTCTGCATGACGTCGTGAGAGTGTGGCCGAACTGCCCAGTGGCACTAAAGGAGGATACAGAACTGCATACTAGGGATTTTGCGCTTTTGATTCGGTTCTATACGACAACCTTCGTCCGTTTTTTTAATCGTATACCATCCATGCATTGTAAACCTCCCGCTTCATTGAGTACGTTATTTAAAACTGTTTAATTGCACTTGTTCGTACATGGCATAGATATAGATTTCACTATTTACTAGACAACCTGTATTTATCAGCCTGCAAGTTGACGTTTTTGTATTCGTTTATCATCTGATTTCTGTTTTATTTGCATACGCTCACCGTCACATTCATGGTTAATTATGAGGCGAAAGGAGTGGATAGGGACTTTACTTACTATTAGTCATAGGTGGTTTAAGCATTGCGCTACGACTTCGCTCGGTTGTTTGGATCGTCTTTCGAAAGATAAGTTCAACATGGCCGGCTGCTCTTGAAACGGGCGACTGCGACAGACGCCCAATCTGTGCAGCCGGCTCTGTGTTTCAATGATTCAAAATACTTTACTTACTGCTGGTCGTAGGTGACTTTAATGCGCTTCAACTTCACTCGGTTGTTTGGAACGTCTTTCAAAAGATAAGTTCAACACGGCCGGCCGCGCTTGAAACGGGCGACTGCGACAGACGCCCAATCTGTGCAGCCGGCTTTGTGTTTCAATGATTCAAAAACATTTTAGTACTGCTTTGCAAGGTGACTTATGCATTGCACTTCGACTTCGCTCGGTTGATTGGAATGCTTCTTCATTGTCGGCTGAAATGAGACTCTTTGGAGTCGCTCATCTTCGAGGAGAAGAAGATCGATGTTTGTTGATCTGAAGCATTATCTCAAGGGTATCGGCTGTACAAAGGACGCAGCGGCGGTGTTAGGGAACCTGAGAACTTCGCCGGAGCCTGCGGGAGCGGACGAGCCCAACAATCATTACAGCCTAAACCGGGAATAAACTACCGCGGTTAGGAAAATGCAGCATTCCCGCGCATTTACATGCAGCGATCACGCTGGAGCATGATCCGTAGGAAGCTGGCTCACCCGCCTACACGTCCATCGCCAATAGCGTAAACAGCAATGCGTAGGTTCTCGATTGTATTAAAGGTGTATAACTTGTTTCGTTTCGCACGTATGAAGTGCTAACTCGACTCTACAGACTATCGTTCCAGTGACGTTTCGCCGCGACAGGGCGTGCATCATGCCATCCGATCCGTTCATCTCTGGCCCATCAACCCCCGCGCTGGACGACACGGAAGAACTTGCTGTCAGCTCTGGCACGCATCGCCCACATTCCGAGTTCGTGCCAAGCATTACGAGCGACTCGTCCATCCAATGCTCTTTTTTCACCTCGTCAATGTCACTGAATCAAACATGCGACGACCTTCCAGGGCCAGGACGCGTAATTGACACGTACTTCTACCAGCCTGCTGGGCGGTTCATTGAGCGGCAGATACATCGCTTTCTCGCCTTTAGGAAACGGCGGAGGGAGAGGAAAAAAAAATAGCTTACGCTACATACTGCTACAGGTTTCATTGTACAATGCATCTTATTAAACACTTACGCGGCTTGGAGAGCTACACAGTGCTTCATGCAAAAGATCATTGCGATCGCTCTTCATCATTAAGCGACCTTGCTTTCACTTCACTGCGCTGCATCTCTACAACCTCATCTTTGTGGAGTCCATCGCACTGAACCGCGCCGCTCTGGCTCTTCATCCGCATGGTCGGCATACCTTCTATCAGTACTCTAACGGAATGTTAATCAAAAATGCCGCACTTGGGGGTCGAACAAGCGCCCGTAAGTACGGCTTGAAGAGGCGCGCAATAACAGAAAGTCAATTATGCACAAGACAAGAATGGAAAGCTTGTGCTGGGTGCAATTCGAAGACCGCTCAGGGTCACGAACAAAAACTTTTCGTCCGGAATTTACACAGAGCTTGCCCCCTGCTCGTTCAACCAAGTCTAACTATCATTACCCTTCCACTTCATTCATTCCTGTGAACAGATGTCTAACAATCTTGTCAGAAAGGCTTCATACGCGGCCGTCGCTGGCTCGAAGCGCAACGCGGTCTCGATGGATGGATCCAACACAGTCCTGGATGACATCCCTCGCGTTAAGCAGGACCCACCTTCGAACGGCGATTCTGCTACGGATGCGTGTTGGACTGAGGTTGCTCGTCGCAAGCGTGGCCATCCGAGCAAGAAGAAAGCTGCGGGAGTGGCCAACGTTCAAGATACTCCTGTGGGGCAGATACCTGTGAACATCGACGCTTCCCGACCACCTAAGTGCAAGGCTGCAAAAGAAGCGTCTGCCCGTGAGTACCCATCGGTTTGTTTCTTTTATGTGACAACTCATCTAGCGGCCAAATAGATTGGGAGCCCGTGAAGAAGAAGGCCAGACAGCCGAAGGGAGCGCGTGCAAAGATCACAGTGAACAGCATCAGTGAGGCCGACACAGTACGTCGTAAATAGAACTGTCGCATACGAAGGGCAATTGATTGCTTGCACTCAGACGGTACACGTTACTTTAACTCAAAGCGGCCGGTCGTCTCCTCAGTTGGTTGGGATGCAACCCGTCAAAGTAGCGCTGCCCCCCAAGAAAAGGCATGGCGTGAGGCAGCCCTTTGTACACGGTGTGTATTTACAGGCATTTTTTTTTCATGAGCTGTGGTGAAAGTTTCCCGACATCTAGACCGAGCGGCCATGAAGTTCCGCACTATTCACGAAAGTGACTCTGAAGATGCGCTGCGTTCCACTTCCAGCGACGCTGCTGCTCCAGTCAAGACTCATAGCCCTGTTGAATTCGAGCCATATGTGATCAAAAGGGGAAAAAGGCAGATGGAAAGGAAAGGTATGTCGTATGGAAATCAGTGATATATATGATCTCTAATAGTATGATATACCATAGCCGCACGAAAGGCTACGAAAGAGGTCACACAGCTCAATACTGAGAATACAAAACGTAAGTTTGTAAAATGTATTCATCTCCATCGCTGATTCCGTACTGAGTCGCTATAGATGCTGCACTCGCAGCGATTGCTACTCCTCCTGTCAACAGAGAAGCGGCGTGTATGCATGTGGCGGACATACCAAATAAGCAGAAGCGGGCTTTGAGGCCTGCGGTGAGCCTACCTCCCTCTGCTGTTCTTTCCTCTGGGGGGAAGGCCAATGCAAGCGTGTTCACCAACATCGACAAGGGCTTTGCGGGAGGGAGACAGCAGTCAACGTCAGCTGCCACATCTTCAAAGCCCCCTTCAGCCAGCTTGCCGCTTGGGAAGGAAAATTTTGCACCGGCTGCTCTTCGATCTTCAGAATACCATAAGGGCAAGCGGCAAGTAGTAAGTCCTGGATTGCTTTCTTTTTCTTTTTCTGACTGCAAACATATGCCTAAAGGATGTACATGCCTGCGAAGACAAGGACAATGATACGCTAGATATCCCAGGCAGCGATGAAGAATATGACGAGAATGACGGTGATGAGGAAGGGTCAGAAGATGAAGGTGATCAAGACCTACGTGACGCTGCCTCGAGAGGGATTCATGACTTGCAGTCACGACTTGCTGATGAGGTGCATAGCATGAGTTCTTGAGACTGCATATTCTGATGGCGATGTACTGTGTAGGCCGTGTCCATTGTAGACGATGACTCTGAGACAGATGGTTCACTGTACGTTGACTCTGAACCTGAAAGTCTAACCAACGATGTAAAGCCGAAGACCAGAGCAGTAAGGAAACTGGATGAGGAGGTAAGTTATGCATTCTGACATCATCCGCATTCTTACATGTTAAATGTAGAGAGTATCTGTAAATGACTCCGAATCTGATGATTTGGGGGCTAACGATGAGGGCGAGCGTGCTTCTGTGGCTACGTCTGAGCTGGACTCCATCACCTCCTTCACGCAGATAACACAGATTCTCCATCCCGACTCTATTGAGCTTGTTAATCCGCGAAACCCAAAACTAACACCGCAGCCGCCTAAGGTCCGGAGAGTGCTGAGTGACGTCTTCGATGACCTGTGCAGTTCAATTCTTCTGCACGGTGTTGTTGTAGATGGTGATGAGCGGGATGCCATGATCATGAAGCTTGGAGTTGATGCTGCGCGGAAGAATAACGAAGCGGACATCGAAACACGCATTATGGAAGGCAAGGGAGCTTATTACATGGGCATCAGAAGACTAGTAAGTGACTTTACTGGCGATAATCTCCTATTGAACATTTCTTCTCTTTCAGGTTTCCGAACGCATTAGCACATCTCGTGGATGTTTGAAGGACATAGCGTTTGAGGCCATCAGTATATACCAGTTACCTGTCCCGAAGGAGACTGCAGGCAATGCGGTAGCTGCACTGCAGCGCCAGCAAAGCTATATCTATACGGACCCAACAGAGGTAGGCAATCTGCTTGTGATCTAAGTAATGAAACTGATAAAAAAACCTTCAGCGTACTACTGCAACGGCATTCCGGCATGAAGCCATCAAGTATATGCTGCGCCATCTACTTCTTTATCCACTGAAAGGAGCAAAGCGCTCTATTTTTGTTCTTCACCCTGAGTTCTTCGCGTCCACTTTCCCTGACCGCCCTGATGAGAGGGAGATACCACCAACAATTGTTGCGGGAGCGGCGTTACTTGTATGCCAGCTAACTGTTCTTTCTATACGATCGCTGACTCTCATCTATCAGGTATACTATGCTCTGGAGGCCTATACTCAAACTTCGAAACATAAACTTCCTGAGATGAGCCTCCCGAAATTCAAGATGGAGTACGCAACGCATCTCCAAAGCCTTATCAACCTGAGTGTCAAGCAACGCAAGTATCACGCATTGTTGCATGAGCTATTCCTTGCTGCTCAGACACCGTACGCATTTTTTTTTTTGCTATCATATACTTGTTTGAGCTGATTCAGGTGCTCGCTAGGCATGCTACTCTTAATGTGTCGGGTGTTACAGCAGACAACGCACTGGACTGGGCAGACCTATCTGATGATTGAATAGTCTAAGTAATTATAATGCAATGCATTTAGAATATAATTTCATTTTTTTGCAGTCGGAAACTACTGGAATACCCTAAGAAAAAGAGCGGAATATTATTGGAATCAGGTCAGAATCCTTCAGAATGCATAGAACCTAGAATGACCCCTTGGGAATATCCAAGAACCAGAATCGCCTGGAATCGCCAGAAATTCCAGCAGATTCCAGTGATTCTGCGAATTCCGGCCGGGAGGTTTTTCCTGATGCTCTGACTGTAATGCCATCTAGCACCGAATTGCAGGTCTTGTATCCTATAGCGTTCGGGATTATTCAGGAGTACCGAGTCAGGTTGATTTGATTCTTTGTTTAGATCTGACACCGTCAGAACAGAAACACAGCCCTGACGACAATATAGCCTAGTTCAAGAGGAGGCTCGAGGATAAAATAGACTATGAATATCAAACCTTATTAAAAAAAAATGCTGCATTTATGGCCTGAAGTCAATGGCGGCAACGCCGAAAATTGCTCTCTCAGACCGCCGTTTCATACCTCTTTTCATAAATCAAAATCTTCCTTGAACATGCTATCAGTCACGAATCAGGATGTTTTGCCATCCGTCCTTTCCCTACGCTTTCATAAATTATATGTTGCCATTGGTTATTTCTGCACATGTGCACGTGACTGCGTAGCTATACATCAAATGCAACCGACTCCCAAGATTATGATCGTTGCAATGAACTGCCTTGAACTGCCTGTTGCAGTACCAAGGCAACGTGTGAACTTGCTCTATACACAGGCTGCCTGTTGCGGTGCATTCAAATCTCGACACGTATCCCCTCTCTCTAACGCATGTCTTTTCCTGCAACCTACCCTTACGTCGCGGCCCTCCACTACTCTCAGCTGGATCCTAGTGTCTGTCATATCGAGTGTCCTTTATCAACATTCACCCGCCATACTGTCACGATCAATTTGTCTAGCAGGCTATAATGTCGGAGAAGTCGAGGCTCAGACCATGGCCGTCAGCTGATGAAAACCGATCAGCCTCGAGGACGACAGATTCAGACGCAACATCCATGAACTACTCGTACTTCTCAGTAGACTCCACTAACATGACCATGTCGGACCTGCCTGGACCAGGAAGGCTCCTGGGGAACCTCTATTCTCGGCTTGGAAGGTCGTTGGAGCATAGAATATGCAGTGCAAGCGCCAAACGCCAAGGTGCTGATCCTCGTGAGGTTGGGGTGCGAATACGGAGCATGGCCCTCTGGAAATGTCAAGAAGAAGATACTTCCCCTTTCAAGCAGCACGTACTGTCGCTCAGTGACTTGAATTCGCATGATGCAAAGCTACTACGAAGGTGTTGCAGGGCGCTGTTATACTACACGTCGTAAGTGTCTTCAATTCTTTCTCGCCCACGTTTCGAGCTTGTCTTACATCAATAATTTGATAAGTACATACCAGTCCACGATCTCGGCATTGCACGAAATTATCGATTTGAGCATGAAGTATTTCCCTGTCAGGGAAACTTTCACTGCAATCAGAGCCGAAGACGCACTCCGCCTCCTACCTTTAGTCGCCAAGCAATTCGGTCATCGTGACTCTCCAGAGCTATGTGACATGGAGGCCCTGGTAGAGAAAGCCCAGCTTTGTCTTCGAGACAATAAAATATATTCAGCATGCAGAGACTCATTCCTGCTTCCTTCGTGGTCGCAAGATTTGCATGGCGTTGAGCTCCGTGTGATGATAGAACCTTTTCTTAGGTATGTGTACTATCCTTTCGGACTTGCCTCACATGCACTCAGAGTTCATGCTGATTAGCTCCCGACGGTTACATTCCATTGCCGTTGATCTGGTCATCTTCTTTGAGCTTGAAGCCAAGCTGCCGGACCCTCAAAGAATTGGCGAATTTGTATTATCTTTATTCTTCTGGAAAGCGTATGGTCACAAGAGAAACGCGATCGAAATACAAGGCCTTGATCCGCAACAAGCGGATATTCTTATGAGATGCTGCAAGATTTTGCTTGCCTTCGTGAAGTGAGTCGAGCTATAAATTAACAGGAAGTAAGGCGATGATATTAAACTAGGTTTAAAGTCAACAGATAGCTACGACACGAGTGTCTGCCCTGGGGGTGATGATTAAGTTAAGCAGGCAGTATCGTTCTATCAGAGATGCTTTCACAAGCCTCGATGCTACGGGTGTTCTCCATCGTATTGCATATGAGCTGAGAGATCAACCTCTAGCTGTCGATAACGCACAAGATCTCATCGCCGAGGCGTGTCTCTGTCTTCAGGACAACGAAGTCTACAAGTTAGTCAGACATTCGACCTCTCAAATGTCATGGACACCTGAAGTCGAAGGTGCTGTACTTCGCCTCGATCTTGAACAATACTTTTCGTGCGTTTGTTTTTCTCATGCATCCGTGCATTCGTTTATCGTGAGGATTCACGTGCCCTGCAGACACCCAGAGTTGAAGGTCGTTGCTTCTGTGTATATCGATGAACTTGCGCCGACAGCGTCAACTTTCGATCACTTTATATGCTATGCAGAACGGCTAGTTGACCCTCATTGGGGCAAATATGGGCCGGCTGAAAGAAAGGACCTGAGTCTGAGCCGCGCCTGTTTTGTCCTGACAAAATACGCCACAGAGTTAGTTGGGTTCAGTCAGCTGTGATTCTCAAGCCTACTAACGCCTTTCCCACCAAGATCATGGTCGCTCTTGACTCGGATTGAAGCATGCAGGTACATCGAAGAGATGATATTCAGGCATCCCTATTCTGTGACGCTGTTAAATGAGACGGACTTGTCCGGAAGGCTGGCCAAAGCGGCTCACTCAGCTTGGCGTTTCAGTCCAGATAATGATCACACACAGATCGACCGCTTCTTGGAACGCCGAAAACGGCTTATGCTATGTCTCCAAAACCATGACGTCTTCCCGCAGAGCATTGCATACTTCAAAGAACTTGACAGGACTTTACTTGAGCTGATTCTCGACTGCCTACGGTAAGCCGTGATGATTCTGTTCGAAAGCTTCTATGCTAAAACGATCTCGTTCAGGTCTCCGGAGCTATTTTTTCATCGGAGCTAAAGTACTGTCGCAAATATGGCTGAAGGTCTTGTTCTTATCTGAAGACCTGCTTACTCGAGTCGTTGTCTTCCTGCTTGATACATATAAAGAGATAGCACATTACCCTGAAGCTGAACCCCTCATCGTAGCGATTCTGGAGAATACGCTCTTCGAACAGAGACTCAGAGAAACACCTCTTGGAACTACCCGGTTCCCTGCTGTATGCATGCAGCTAACGGATACTCTGTCCAGGTATGAACAAGCGATACGCTTGCCCTTTGTTAGGAGAAGCTTAAGCTGATATCAGCCTCTACTAGTACCGATTCGCAGGCCTTGTACCCCAGAGCATTCGCAATAATCGAGGAGTATCGCGATCAGATTCTCCTTGATTACTTTAGCCGGCCAAATCATGTATTATGACTTAAACAGAGGTAAACTCATGCAGAACTATCAAAGCACGTTAGTTGCTAACATTTTATCCATCGACGCAGCGCGTCGGAATTTAGAAGGAACGTGAACTCAACTCGTACAAACGGGTATTATGCCAACCAATTGAGATGACTTGCACCGTCTCCGAAGTGGAAAAGGTTTTGCACGTTAGTACTAGTGAGGCCAAATTCGCTCACTAGTACTCCGAGAAGAAAGGAGGCATATCTTGCGGGGTAGA
>NBAY01000092.1:0-141350 GCA_002794775.1 Porodaedalea pini | reverse complement strand
TGCAAGTGTTATCCTATCTGATATAAGGATGGTATTGCTTGTATTTGCCATTTCGATAGGTACAGGATCCAAACTTTTGATTCCTCGACACATAGTCGTGATAATGAGGGAGCTTGTAGGCTGGTCCCTCCTCGACGTGCCAAACGCCATCTTCTCCAGCTATTGATATTCTAGGCCATTACTGTGTCTGCGTGGTATCTGCTTGCACCCTGAAGTGAGGTGTCGACGGTCTACCTTTACCGTTGGAAGGAATAAAATGATTCCCGTTGTTGGATGCCGTGCGGCTTGTCCGTTCTGAACTTGAAGGACTGGAGCCTCTGGACGGCATTTCTACTTGATGCAACCTGTTTTAGCAGATCCTACATGTCCATTTTAGTTTTAGTTCCACAAGAAATGGAAGAGATGGAATGCACTGACCAGCATTGGAGCTACCTCTACAATGACTTCCTGGGGATGGAGGCGTCAGACGTCTGTCTGGTTCGGGAACATAAAGATGTTGCTCTCGCGTCAGAAACGGTTGGTGGGGATTTTGTTTACCGGGCATGAACTAGAGGATGAAGAAAAAGGGTTGCTCAACTGGAATCAGCCCCGGCTTTATATGCCCTAGCTGCCGCTACAAATAGTCTTTGCTTTCCAACTGGATGGACCGAGAACTCCGAGATACTCCGTATTGCAGACAAGGAAAGGCAGTCACTCTTCAAGCACACATCTATGGCAATAGTATCTGTTGAAATGATTTGGAAGGCCGCGTATCAGACCTATCTGTGCTAATAGTGAGGGAGTGGGGAATGACCGAGTTTGCATTTTCCTGTTGCTTGACTAAGTACCACGACCGAAACTTCCGGTGCCCCGTATTGCAACCATCTCCAGCTCAGGGAAACATTGCTCTTCTCTTCTTCACATGCTATACCGCTTGCAGGTGCTGGTAGATGGATATACTATATTCTCTCAAGTAAGAATGAGACGTGAGTTTATAAGTGAGGAAAGTACTCTGCATACGAAAACAGACGCAACTCATTTTCTTTGCTGTACCTTAGACACAATTGTGCTTCAAGTGCCCGACTTAACCTCCCTCCCTCTGGATACAGTTTACGGTGTGAAGGTATGCTTCTCTCGGCCCAGGAAGTCATGCAAACAAATATGAGTTTGCTCTTGAATTTGACACCTGCAGATGTATAAAACCGCTGTAGCTTTCTATCAGCTCACTCAGTTTGGCCAGCAACTTGTTTAACGTCGAAGCGCCAGACACCCACCTCACTTATAAGTAGTCGACTACAAATAGGAAGAACCTTCTGACGACGATGCAGGACAGAAAGGCTGACAGGAGAGGAGGCCAGCTACCCGGCCTACGTCCGAAACGCCTGTCTCACCACACATACAATCCCATGTCATCTCACCCAGAAAACCATAAGTTCAATGCACAAGGCTTCACTTCCTCTTCTACGCTACCGACATCTTCAGCTCCAACTTCAAAGAAGATTCCATCCATCCCAGCTCATAATTTGGAAATCCAGGCTCCTTTGAGCTGTAGGTACCGGGATGGCATGAGGCTAGGCTGGGCTCCCCTGCCGGTATGTTATCACGAAGATGAAGATCATCGGAGGGAAGGTAGTACCACAGTGTGTGAGATTTGCAGCGAATACTGTGGGATTGAAGTGGTCTGTGCGATAAGAGAGAACTGAAATAACCTACTATAATGCTCATTAGACTGAGCAGATGTAGCTGGAAGTTTTATGAAGTAAAGCAGTCGACTCTGAATAGTTTTCTTCGCCTCTTCAGATGAAAAGACTCAAGAAATTCTTAGTCGAAGATTCCGTAAGAGATACGACGTTTCAGACTTTCGTAGCACTGTAGAGGGTACGTATAAATAGTGCTATGCTTGATTATAAACAGAAGCCTCACTGTAGACACTGTTAGACAGTTTATCTGTTAAGATGAACGAAGGAGGTCATTTAGTCTCAGGCTTAGATCTGCAGGAAGACAAAGCAAAAAACACGCTTGATGATCAATGGGACGAGCAATAGCACGAGAAAGCCACGAAGACTTACCTACCGCCCAGTCGAGACGAGCTCAGAACTTTATGTGGAGACAACTGAATCGAGAAATGCTAGTAAGACGAAAGGAGGAATGTCGCTGTTTAGGACCATTGTGTATATATGGCTCATATACAAAAATAATGGAAGCAAAGAAAAGTTCGATGAGACAGTATGATATATGATGAGATTTCATGATATTGTGAACATATCAGGTTCGATAAGCGCTAGCATGAGGCCCCGCGGTCCAAATTCAAGTCACGGTTGTGCCAGCCACGTGATGAGATTTTACGTCGAAAAGGTCGCGTTTGCAGTCTCAAACTTCAACCGGTCATTTGCACAACCTGCGCTCACATTAGCCATTCAGAGCCGAAATGCGTATTTGAAAGTTGTCTCCACATTGCACACGCTCTGCCTCAACTTCAAGCATGGATGTCGAGATGTATATCCCTCGTCCGTTACCGTTTGCTGACGTTGTATTGCGAAGACGCACAGAAACTGGAACCGCTGAAGACGACCGATCAGTGACAATGAAAGTTTATAGGATGGTAACTGGGATTATTGCTCTTGCTGGTACGTGCTGGTTCCGTCATGTCGCCTCTGTCTCGGATATGAACGAGAACAATTTCTTTAACAGCTCATCCCAATGAACGCTGCCGAAGGCTGCTTCGAGGCTTCAATTACGACATGCTTTCCGATGACGTGCAGATAACGCATGCGATTATTAGTGTCAAGACGAAGCCATCGGAAACGCGGAGACAAAGAAGGTGAGGCAAAACCAGCAGGTCACCATCGCACATTCCTTCCTTCGAGCCATCTACAATTGTTTGCTTTTCTGGTGCGGACGATTAGCGGTCCTTCCTCAGGAGCTTTTAAAGGTCTCATATTGCGACATGGGTATGTTTCTAACGTGTGAGCGACACTTTTGGCCGTCCAATAGCTTGAGAGCGTTGAACCTTGTCACGATAGCATCGCGGCTTCTTTGTGAACTTCTTTCTCCTGGCTGGACTACCGCGAACCTGGCTGTGCGTCAAAGAAGCTTCAATATAGCATTCCTGCATGTCGAGCCAGGTACGATATCTCCCGATCCTCCCAGTCAGTCGACTGATCGCCGATTTTACTTCCACTTAGTGGAGTATGCTCATCGAAAGCAGATCAACGACATTTTTTCAGTGGAAGAACCTATAGCGATGGCGTACTTGGGCTTCTCATCGTGACAGACCGTGCGTTTAAGGATCTGAATTGGGATAGCTACGGGTCTCGTCATCTGTAAGACGTGGAATTGTTCATATGGTGTGACCGGCATCGTTATAATTACTATTCTCGCATCTGACTCCAATGTGGCAGCTTTTTACCGACATATTTAAGTGTCCTCTGCGAAAGACCTGAGGGACATCTTCAGCTCACCTCGTTCCTCGATGTTTGCCTACGGCGTCTTACTTCTAGCAGCACTGGTAGCAGCCGCACCTCCTGCACCCGTCGTACGAGTGCATGAACCGAAGGTCTCGTTGCCATTCGTCGGCCGACTCAACGTCTCGGGCAACACGCTTCCTGAGATTGACCGTGCGCGCGCAGCGCATCACATCGCGATGGGGAATGCTCGCGCTGCTAGCGGCCAGCCTGTAAAGCGCCAAGTATCTTTCGACATAACGAACGATGTTGTCTCCTATGTCGCCTCAAGTCAGTCGCACTCACGCCTTGTCGGCGCATTTCGTAATTCTCATTGTTAGAACCAAACCGTTAGTCGGCGTCGGAAACCCGCCTACGACGTACTCGCTTATCCTCGACACAGGCAGCAGCAATACCTGGTAGGTTCGCCATGGCATATCGCAATACCGCAAACTAACAATAGCTTTTCAATTCAGGGTGGGAGGTCTGTGTCTACTTTTTTATCATGAAGAAATATACCGATCGCTATTATAGCCGGAAAGTCGTATACTCGAACGAGTACAAGCCACTCGACAGGCGAACTTGTTTCAGTCATCTATGGTTCAGGATTTTTTGTCGGGTCAGAATGTATGTTCTTCGACTGGTCTTCCATTTATCCTGCAAAGTTCTAACAGCGCTTTACGCAGTTACCGATACAGTGACGCTCGCCGAAGATCTCGTTATCACTGGCCAGAGCATCGGTGTTGCTGCTTTATCTGAAGGATTCGAGATCGTGAATGGTATATTGGGAATCGGACCGAAAGATCTCACAGAGGGAACATTGCTACTTAGCGGCTCGGCTGTGCCAACGGTGACCGACAACCTGTTGTCGCAAGGATCGATTTCAGAAGAGGTCGTTGGGGTCTTCTTTGCGCCGACGACATCCGAGTCCGACACGAATGGGGAAATCACTTTTGGCAGCGCCGACCTGTCCAAGAACACGTAGGACATCGTTTTCACACCTATTACATCCACTTCTCCGGCAAACCAATTCTTTGGGATTGACCAGTCGATCACGTATGGTTCTGCCGGGACGGCTATTCTCCCTTCTACAGCTGGCGTTGTGGATACAGGAACGACTTTGGTCATGCTTTCCAGCCCGGCGTTCAATACCTACACCTCTCCCACCGGCGCAACAGTGGACGACACAGTCGGGTTGCTCACAATCTCAAGTGATGACTACGCAAACCTGGAGAGCCTGTTCTTCAATATCAGCGGGACGATGTTTGAGTTCACGAAGAATGCACAGACGTGGCCGCGTGCCTTGAACACCGCAATCGGAGGATCTACAGACTCTATCTTCTTGATCGTCGCAGACGTGAGTGTCAATCTACTTCGAATCCCGTTTCTGTGGTTCTCGGACTTAATGAATTGCAGCTTGGGACCAGTAGCGACGAAGGGCTCGACTTTATCAACGGGATGACGTTCCTCGAGCGCTTCTACTCCGTTTTTGACACAACGAACAGTCGTGTCGGCTTTGCGACCACCGAGCACACCTTGGACACAACGAATTGAATTGACCATCGCTTCTATACCGCCATGAGTGAGACGCGTACGGACCATTAGCATTCTACTGTTGTCATTGGGAATATATTACGAGTCTAACATGTCAGACTTGTGTTTGTGAACATGTTCACTAGCGAAGCTCGATGCGTCTTTGTCAAGCAAATAAGAAATATATGTCGTCCTTACGGGTATGCTCACAAGTCCTATGCCCCTTTGGAGGTACAAGTAATGCAAAGGTTCTTGAAAAATAGCCTCATGTACGGGTTAACAATGATGCCCGCTGCGCCTAAGCTCAACTGCCTTATCCCACATGGCCAGAGGCGCACGACACCACGGGTTGCGCAGTAATGCGACCTCGAGGCGATACTCCAAACGTTGGCAGGTGAGGTGCATGTCGTATAGCACCATTGCGCTGTCGCCGACGTATGCGATTGTAAGCGGGCGGAATTATCGGTGGGTAAAGGTCATGTGCAATTGCGCAGCGACGGGGTAGGACGTAGCCTGCTCTAGGCATGGCGTCAGAAGCAAGTATTGGGAGTGGATGATAGATGGGGATGGGGACGAGTAAGGGAAGGAGTGCCGACCCCGATGGAGGGCGCGGCCTTCGTTGAATGCTTGGAAGGAGGTCGACGAAGACCTGGGTTGGACGCCAGAAAAAAGGAGAGAGCGTTGATCATGGGCATTAGCGAGTTCTTGTGCACACAATTGAGTTAGCTAGATGTTTAGAAGCGACGTACAGTTCATAAGTAAACGATCGCACCTCAACCTCGCCGTACTCTCCTCGTCTGCGAAAATGCCAACCCGACACCCTCATTGTGTCATATCGCACTTGCATCAATACCCAGCTATTTATCCTTCTTGACCAGAAAAATGGACTATCCACCAAGCAGCTCGCTCGCCGTCTCCGCTATGAAGCGCGTCTGCATGCTGCGATTCGCGAACGGCGGAGTATTCCTGATATTGAGCGGCTGTGCGCTGAACACAGTCGTCCGTACTCGGCCTATAAACCCATGCCATTTCACGCAGCAGTATGAGTGCGGTGGATAGGAGGCCGTGCTTCGAGGCATTTTCAGCTTGTGGGCAAGGGTGAAGTCTTCGTTGATCTACTTCAACGTGAGATCCATGGGGTTAGCGGGGATGCTATTTTTCCTATAGCTGAGGCCACCTCAAAGCGACTCAGTCAGAGACAAGCAGAAAAACCTGATGATGAAGGCGCACTGGCACAACAGTTCAGGACACCAGGTTCAGTGAGGCCATTGGCAAGCAGCGCAATTGCTTCGCCATTACGACGAAGAACGCATTGGGAAGCACGATAATTGAATTCGGCACGTCCCGGCTGCAAATGCTTAGGTGAGTTTTTGACCATGACGATCACGGATCAGATCCGCGTGCGGCCTTCTCTATACTCGTGGGTCTGATTTCCTTCATCCTCCGCCCTTTCGTCTCAAAATATAAATTAGTTCCGCTTGTCTATTATCGGAGAGAAGTGTGGCTAGTAGCTCTCATTTCGCGATGCTGGTCGTGCTCGAGGACAGCAGACTCACGTCGGTGATATGGTGGAAGCCTATGGCGTCGGGTGACCGTACGATCATGGAAAGCGCGCCGAAGACAAACGCCTTCCCACTGTAGCATCACGCGAGAATGATTGAGCACAGCCCAAGCACAACAGTGCAACGCCTCACCGCCTCACGAACGAGCAGTGGCGAGTACATTTTCCTCGCTTCATCATTGCCGTTGGCGTGGATTTCTAATCGCTTCTCTTTCAGACAATGAGGTTCCGAATACAATCGAAGCAAAATGCATCACACACCCCCACCGAACTAGAGTCCTTGGTCTCATGCAGACTTCCTTAGTTACCGATGTTGATTAATTTCGAAGCTGATGACCTGAGAAAAGCAATGCACAGATGCATTGATAGCGACACGTTGGACCTGAACTAATATAAGGAGGAGTCGCTGACATACCTCCCCCAGCTCACTCTCGCTACTCTACAACGACTTCGCTCAGCTCGGTCAAGATGTCCGAGATGGGCTTTTCTGCTCAGACGCCGATGGTGTTCCCTCAAATTCAGCCCATCAAAGCTGCGGGCTTGGAAGTAGTTTCTGTCAATGCTAAAGGTAAACATTTGCGTGTTCGTACGAAGCTTATTCGACGTTCGTTTTTACAGTTATAGTAGCGGCAATGTTTTTCTACAATCACAGTAAGCTTTACAAATAACCTGAACTTTACGTTCGCTCATCTCCAAGCGATAACAGTTCTCACCTCTGGGGATGAAGTATAGTATTTCTTACTACGCTCATTACTTATTCCACTGACGCCCCGGATCGGACCTCTTTAGATAAACTTCGTATGGGTGTGTAAGCAGTCACTCACCTCGGATAAAGACAGTTGTTTGATGCTTCCGTGTTCGCAGCTGTCTCGATGGAACATCGGAACTGTCATTTATGTGATCGTAAGCCCCATTTGACACGATGTTTGAGATCAACGCTCTCGTTTTGATCACATAAAACAAGACCCGTTACCTTACTGCTGCTATACTCATGTACGTACTCCACCGGTTCTGCAGATTCATTCCGCCCCTGACATTTGGGCCTATCCTTAGATATACACTGTCGATAAAAGGTGCCGTTAAAACTCTCTCCTCCGCTATAAGAACTTACATCAAGTTTTCAAGGTGCCTTTGTTAGAGATATCGCAAGGTATTTCCATGATCCACGGCCCGAAGGCTGCTGGGGATACGAGGCATTTTCAGAACGTTGCCGCTTCGTGCCCATTTGCACCGAGGAGAGGTGTAACTTCTCAGCTGCAGCTTTCACGGGGTAAGTCCATTCCGCTGACTTCCGTTTCCGTTATAAATTATCGACTTGACTCATCCTTGACATTCTGCAGAGATGGTGAATTGCGCCCAAACATTTCATTTGATGTCTTACGCGCTCAACCCTCGTTGACAGTATATCCGACGAAAGCACTGTTCTATACTGGGACTATCGTTGCTTTTTGTTCTCTCTGTGAGTCGTTTTTTATTGTCTTGGTGCTTCGTGTGGATTCGGATTTTGTCTTGTCTGGCTAGGTTTGTTGCAGATTCGAACGTACGCGTTATACGATAAGAGTCGGATGATCAAGTATCTGTTCTGTGCGCTCGACGTCTTTGTACTTGCTGAGAAGGTGCTTGAGGCAACCATGATTCGGAGTGAGCACTCCTGCTCCCCTTCGACTGCTTTCTTCTACTCGAGTTAATGGTTCATACGTTGACACTGGTAGGTATCAAGCACGAAACATTCCGACGAATCCTAGAACAATCGCCAACCGCGTCAGGTGGAATGCACCACTATTCGCTTTTTGCGTCGAGGGAGCGTGCGACAAACGTATATACACCGTTCTTCTGGGTCCCGTTCGCGCTCGTTGAGAGCGTGACCTTTGGGCTAGTGTTACGCAGAGCCTGGCCGACTTCGACTGCGATAAGGACTATGATGCGCCGTTGGAGGAGGTTTTTGGGCTGTCATCGGGCTGCGGACCAAGAGTCTGAGAATCGGAACCAAGCCAATTTCAAGCAGCCTGCAATATTTAGGAACATCGTGCGTGATAACTTTGTCTACTTTTTTGGGTGCGTGTTTCCTAGTGGACAAAGCATATTGTGTCTCACTCGTCTGCTCGCCTCATTTGATATAGCATTTTCGTAGTATACACCTCGGGTGTCATCCTTGTCCTTTTTGATCTTTACTCTCGGTACAGTACGGTAAGCGCATCAGTCACAGACTGCGATCGATAAACACGGCCACAACTCATGTTGTCGTGTATAGCTACGTACCCTCTCTCAACTGCATCTCTTGTCTTCAATAGCAACGACGGGCATTCTTGGTCCCAATTTATTCCTGAACCTGAAGAAGCAATACCACAGGTCTCGCTCAGTCGACATTGACTCGGATCTCTTCCACTCGTACGGCGTTGATCTGGGCTCAGAGACGGCCCTCTCGTCGTTCTTTGCCATTCCTGGGCCAGAAGAGAATACCGACCAGGTAAGTATTTTATAATGTCTGACCCTCCGCTACAAACATTCAAATCGATTGCAGAATGCATGTGCTGCTGGTGAGGACCTAGAGGTCAACGATCTCAGCTTCGATGCAACCTCGAATGAGATTGAATTAGATACATTCTTCAGTCAATAAAGCAGGAAGGTGACAGACTTGAACACGGTGTTTAAAACTATGGCCCAGCTGTTGCATGTATTTTTTTAAAGCGTAAATTCATTCCGTTTGAAGAGGGACTTTATGAGAGCTTTAGTAAACTTGAATATGATAGGTTATCGGATCTCTAGGCTTTAGTATTTGACAACCTGAGATTCAGACCCCATAAGCCAGAAACAGTTACAGTAATGAGCACACAGCTGTATCCATCCCAGTGCATCAGAGACATGAGCTGCAGAGGATTATCACTTCTTATTTAGCTAAAAACCTTGCACAAACTATTCTCTAGTCATTGAGAGAAAAAAGCTTCTTTTCATCAAGACTGGTAGTATTCACGCATCCTTTTAACATGAATGATAGTGAGCTAGGAGCATGCTAATCACAGTCCCAGATGACAGTAGGCTAGGAGGCGGCAGCTATGCATACGACCGTATGCTAGACGACCTGGAATGGTATATAACTAAAAGTCTGGAACACGGAGGAACAGCGGACCCCGGGATCAGGCCTTCGAAGTTGAAGCCATAACATTTTGTGCATGCATTAGAGAAGAGCTTGATGAGAAGCACTTGGTGCAGAATTTTTACCCATTGCGATGCAGCGGGATATTATGCGTAGATTAGAAGACAGACAGACAGACAGACGACCACTGAATTAAGGTTAGAATGCGACTATTTGTACATATTTGTATAACTACTGAATTAGGCACGGTTCCTCTCGAGACACAGATTACTACTACATGTGGTGCTATAGAGCAATATTCTGATCTGAAACTGCTAATATCTTTCACATCTGGGCGGGGTTATATCTGAGCTGAACAATGCACACGGCGCATGCGTCTGAGAATTGTTTTCCCTTTTCGAAATGGCAGATCACGGAAAATGCCGGCTGGGAAAGGTGGACGCGCCCTCTCGTTCAACGGCATGCGTCTGTCATTGTCACTCAGTTTGGCGATCTGTTCTTGCTCGTTCTGAGTTCATCCCACGCGCTTTCCAATGTACAATACTTCGAAGGTTATATTTCCAATGCCATCATTTCGCGACGTGCCTGGCGAGGTGCAGGTCTATCGTACGGACGACGGATGGTATATACACAATCTTCTGCACAAACCCCATCTTTCTAAAGAGTTCGACAGGCAAAAGATCCTCAAACGACGTGCTTTCGCTAGTGGGCCTCCGGAGAATACAAATCCTGTGAGGAAAGCTTACGGCGTCCTGTTCAGCCTTGTACCATTTAGAGCAACGATCTAAGGATGGACCGTAGAGAGCTCCGAGATAGCGGGTAGAAGATGGTCATCGGTACGAGATGTTTGATGATGCGTTTCTTGACGATTAACTTCACGTTCCGCGACTGATTCGTTGCATGGTTGTAGAACATGATACAGTCGAATAATGCCATCGAGCATTTCCCATCCTTAGGAAATGCTCTGACGTAAACCTCGTCTCTCTGGCCGTCGTTCCACTGGTTCCAACCTGCAGCTGTATCCATTGTCCATCGAACTGTATTTCGCGGCTGAATTAATTGCTGATGGAAGACCTGCTGTTCGTTTTCCCCGGTGCGGAACAAGAGTATCATGCAAATGAGCGAGGAGGATATTCGAGCTATAGTCAACGATCAGGAGGGGAAGAATGTTTCTATCGTAACGCTTTTTATGGCGGGGAGAACGGAGTCCGTAACACAGGCTTAGGCGACTATGAAGCGGGTGAGTCAAAATCGCTGCTATCTGTTTGCCATGCGTTGTAAATAAAGTCTTCCGCTTTCAACCCTGCAGTCCCGGCGAAACCTACGATAGGACAAGTCGAAGCGATATTTGGAGACCGATTTTGGGGTCGTTCACCCTGATTTTGGGTAAGTCATTCTTACTGTTCTGCCTCATCGTTCTTCTTCCGGCTTCTGCGGAATCTCGACCAAATGTAATGACTCTGACTGGCTTTGCGTTCTAGCCCTTGGTGGTCTCTTGTACAAGTTTTCTTCTTTCTTCACCACTCGTGCCTTCGAGAACACATTGCAGAATCGAGTTACTGTCGTACGTGAGTTCCAATGCCGAGCGTGACCCGTAGGACTCTGAGGATGACTTCACGAAGTGGGCAGAAGATTGACGACGGAGCGTTCTTGTGTACAGTGGTACCCTGAACTGGGTTCTGCTGAGAGCTAAAGCAGTGGCCGTGTATTGCCGGGAGTACCGTTATGGTCCGTTTGACCGTCAATTCTGCCTTTACTTAGCTGGGCGGTCGGCAGAGACAATGTCAAGCCTTTTCGCGCAACTTTTACAATTTGGTCCAGCGGCGGATGGATGATACGACGATGTTGTGCTGAATCTACAGTCGCGGAGACGTGAAGCCTTAGTGAAGGGCAGTAAAAGTTTCTGTCTTATATTTTGGGTGAGTTGATCAAAATCATAACGTACATACAACACCGGATCTTATACTCACATTTCGGTTCAAGATGTATATCGTTGTAGTAACGTGCACGTCAACACCATTTATTATACATCACAGACTATTCGCATGTGGCCAATTGAAAGGATGCCTGAACGTATACGTTCAATCAGTCCCGCCCATTGTTGTCAAGTGGAAGAGTTACGTGCTCTTCCTTCCAAAACAAAACCGTTTCTAGGAAACATGACAGTCTTGATATAGAATCACTGAATGGGGATGCTTGTGAGTATGAAGTTCCTAATCATCCGTCCTTCTCGCCTCCTAAAAAGCAGTTTAGTTCCTCATCTATTACCGTAAAGAAGAGCGGCAGCGTGGTTAGTACGCTTTCATAGCTCTCGAGCACGCGATATCGGTCGTACTCGAGGACAGCAGACTCACGTCGGCGATATACTGGAAGGCCGGATGACCGAACGATCATGGCAAGCTCTCCGAAGATCAACACTTTCCACTGGTCAATTCAATGCAAGACAGTGATGCAAATATCGCGCTCAACATGATTGAGCACAGCCCAAGTGCGACAGTGCAACACAGCTTTTGTCCCACAACCGAGCATTAGCGAATACCTTTTCTTCTTTTCATCAGTGCCACATTGACGTCTATTCTTTTTCAGGCACTAATATCCGAATGCACTCGAAGCAAAGATGCATCGAAGCGCATCGAACCTTATACGCGCAGCCATTCGCTGACGAGGCATCAAAGTCCCATGGCCATGGACCACTCCCGTCCACTAATAGCTTCGTCCGCTGACCAGCGTTGCAGCATTTCCAGTCTCGTACACCTCGGTCAGATGCGACGCCGCTCTTTGCGATCGCTATCATCTCTCCTCTCCCCGCCTCTGATCGCGTATCCAGAGGACATGCGCACGCTTGGAGCGTTCGGCAGCCCTCCGACGTCGTCGTCTCTCACTCGTGATCTTTAGATGAACACTAAGGACTTCCTTTCCATCTCGCAAGCGCTATAATCAACTCTCAATTTGCCACGACCTTCTCCCGGCACTCCTCTCCACCTCACCCGTTCACTCCACCCCACTTTACCGCACATGAGTCTGCAAGTCGATGATTCTGCGTCTGAATGGGTCTTCTCTACGCCCGAAAATACGAGTCTGAGCATGCAAGAAGCGGGCTGGTGTGTAGTTGTCTTATCTTTCCATTTTCTCACAGCACTCATAGTAACCGTTAGGCACCAGCTTGCAGACGACCCTCTGGCCGTTACGGATGGCTACTTCAACTCGACTTCGCTCTGGACAGCGACGCCAGGCGCGGCCGCCTCGCTCATCTTTCAGGGCACCGATATCTATCTCTATTCAGCGAAGTCGCCGCAGGGCGGACAGATGTATATCACCTGCGACTGGAACTCGACGGCCATCCCGCTCAATCAGTCCGAACTACAGATGGGAGAGATGGTGTGGCATACGACTGGGCTGGATCCAACAGTACAGCACGTTGTGAAGGTGCAAATGGTGGGCGAAGGCAAGATCAACATCGACAAAGTAGGCATCGACCCGGGGCCGCCCAGTGCGATTCCTCCAGCAACCCCCGATCCTCTCCCTCCAGGTATGTGTCGCTAGCATTGTGCTAAAGTCGATCTAATTCTCAAATGCTTGTTGCTCAGCATTCCCGGGTGTCAAAGTTGTAGACTCTGAGAGCAGCACGCAAACTACGGTGACAAGCACATCCGTCATGACAATGACGATGACGATGACGGCGTCGGCCGCACCTCCTAGCACTTCTTCATCATCGAATATCTCTCTGAGCGGGTGAGTCTGTAATCGTATCCATACGCGCTTCACCCTGACGATTACTTTCACGAACCTCAGAGGTGCGCTCGCGGGAGTCGTTGTCGGCCCCGTGGCTTCGCTCTTCCTCATTGGGATCTGCTTCCTTATGTGCTGGAGGCGTAGACGAAGAAGACAAAGAGGACGGAACGAGTCCGACATTCAATACTCGGGATTACGCAGGCTTCGTCTTCCACGTGGGCGGGGGAGAGGATCGGTCAGCTCTCATCGTAGCGAGCCTAACTTCATGCAGATCGAAGATCAGGAGAAGGCAGAAGAGATCATGGGAGAGAAAGACGTAGGAAAGGCACCGGGTGGGTTGTCCGCTATCTTGCCTTCGGTACGTACTGCCTTACTTGCGCCAACTCATGTAGCAACCATTGACCTTTCTCTACAGATAAGACGCCTCAGCACGCTAACCCTTGGACAATCCGCAATTACCTCATCTCCAACACCGCCTCGCGCTATACTGGCTCAATTCCCTGAGCCGCCATCTCATCGGTCTATTTCGCCTCCTCATGTACACCATCGTAATCGTAGTCTGGCTCTGAGCCTTAGCATCAACACGGACATTAGCTCAGTACGAGAGAACATCTACGTCGGTACCGTCAGGTCATCCCAGGTAGGATCGTTCAGTCGGGGGCAGACAGTTCGTTCTGTTCGAACACATCGGCATACTCTCAGTGGATTCAGTACTTCGGATCTTACGGAGGACTGGCAGGAGGGTGACTTAGAAAATGAAACGGAAAAGGACTACGTCGAGTCCGACAGCGCGCTCTTCTATGCAGAACATTTTAGTTCTCAGTCGGATCATCAATATACAGACGGACGACATGATGCACAAGGTGACTATGTCGAAGAGCCGGACGACATCAGCCCCGATACTCCCCTCCTCCCCAACAGCCCCGCCGTCGCTTCTTCCAACGTATCGCTCTCTCACCACAGCAGCGCCTTCAGCCATGGCTCGCGAACCTCAAAGGGAAACAAGATTCTCCGTTCGTCGCATTCGCGCTCAACTAAACGTTCCAGCTTACGACAGTCGCTTGGCAAGCTCTCGCGCCGCAGCTCTGTGGCACGCACTCCGGATGCGAGGACACCTATAAGCAAGAGCTCGCATAGCACTAGCGCGAGCGATTCACCACGAGACGAAAAGCGCAATCGCATGCTATCGACTCTGAGCGTGTTGAGCATGCCGACTCTATCTGTTGACTCGCCCGGGCTCGTGCAGAGTGTACCACCAATGCCAGTTGTGCCTGAGAACCTGCGGCCTTCATCGCTCAATGGACCTCTGAGTGCATGGAACGGGAACCTCGCATCACCGTCTCGGAGAGCTCCTAGTCAGCTACTGCGCATTCACAGGCCTGCGGGGCCTCGAGCACGAAGCTCCTCCAACGCCAGCACAAGTAGCAAAGCAAGCTCCGCCGGAGATAGTATCCATAGCCGCACGTCATCCCAGAATGAAAGGGGAGAGATGCTGAGCGTCGTTGAGGAAGCAAGCGGTTCAGGATCTTTACGGACTTCTATGGACAGAAATCGCGATGTCGAAACTTCGGACCTTCTGTATGACTAGTTCTTCGCCGTTCTACTCTGTGCAGGTCTTCTTTTATGTTTGTTCTCAATATTACTCGGTTGGACCGACTGCGGTCATTTTTGTAGTCCTCATGGAAGAAAAAGTAGTAACACGCTCAAATGCGCTTGAAAGCTAGAGACACTCTGGAAGGCAAACAAGCACTACAAAGGGCTCAATGCCGTATCCATCGTCAGGATCTAAACATGCATGTCCATGACCCCCCACGCTCCTTGCTTCCTCGCCTGCTAAGACCAGCTTCTCAGGAAATGTTCCTTGCGCAGGCTTTGCAATGGCAGCTATAAACTCCTTCCAGGCCCGAAATTGCTCGTCCCACGCGTCAGCTTACCGGCAAGGACAATTGTGAAGAATCGCTAGACCACTCCATGTATGTCGACTGCTTCTTGGTCTGGAAGCTGCGAAAAGATCTAGTCAATGAGCTATTCTATGATGGCATCAACGCGGTGAACGTACTCAAATTTTTCGTTAGAAGGACAAACTCCTCCCAAGCGCATGGTACTGTACACCTAGGAAAAGTGAAGATATCCTTCCGACATCAGACTGCTTTAGCCGCCATCGAAGGAGCTTCTCATCCTGCTTTTTGGCAAGTTCTTCAAGCTGTAAAAGTGCCTCCTCGGCAGTCGGCCTGAAATAAACACAGTTTTGCCGTCTGACAATCTTGTTGCGTCGATGGTCTTCGAGAGCTAAACCGTGCCAAATTGTCAGCAAGAAATGAAGCCAGGCATGACATAAAGCTCACTAGAAGAGAGAATCTTCACTGAAGTCGGGGTCCTTTTCTTTCGCGTTGTTCTGGAGCCAAGATGGCTGTCAACCATGATGAAAGCCCGGCCTAAGTGAGTATCCACGGACTTCGAGCATTTTCTGCCGATCCCTCTACCAGCACTCAGCTTTGATCAACTCAAGGAGAGTTCTAGACCTCAGATCGTCCTTATACGGAGAAAACTTCCTTGGAGAAACCATTTCTTCCCATGGCAGACTACGTTGCTGGAAAAGGAGAACGCTGATGTTGAAGGGAGCACAAGAGCAGCATTCATTGCAAAGCGACGTCTTGTTCTTATATAGGTCTTTTAGAAATTTACGGGCCCAAGCACCAGCGAATGATACAAAAATATCATTAGCCTGTTGAGATCGTGATTAGCACGATAAGTTACCGCGCCAATAAACATCGCCTGCACATACCGATAAGACGGTCACGGCCCTTGCCTCCTCCCGGACACTATTCCAAGCTTCGATTTCGACGCTTCACAGCACTCATCATGTACAGTAGATGTATATAACGCGGTTAGCATCTAGCGAAAGTCATAAGAATATTCCTGTCAAAGTTCTAAGTTTGTGGATGTTCGGAGGTGGTGACACAAAAGACACGAGGAAGACATACGGATGGCGTCCTCAATAAGAAGGATTTGATCACGAGACCAGAGTTCAGTGCCTTCGTACAGAAGACCACAGGCTCATGTGCAGTCTCACATTGCTTTGCTTCAGCGACTGTGGTCAACGCAACTTCGAGATGCTGGTTTAGAGGTCGAGGCACGCGTTTCAAAGAATGCACGTGATTTTCGCCGACTCCTTCAAGTTTCTCCTGCTTATTTGAAAGACACAAGCCCGTACATAATCACTCTGCACGCCATGAACGCTTTCTCTTAACAATGTGACATTCATCATAGACAACTCGATTGGAATCCTGGAATTCTGAACCGAAATCGATTCTCGCAAAGTCAACGACTTGCTGCTCAGATCCTATTTATCTGAGTCTGAACTGTCAATTCTGCAAGTCCAAAATGCTCTATAACGAGAAATTCTGCATCTCAAACGCATAAAATTACAAGCGCATTATCTAGGACAGTCTGATACTTCGAAGCTTTGTCAAAATGTCTCGAACGAAATGAATGCTCTGCTCCTCGGGAGGGAGATCAGACTTGACTTCGATCCTGGGCTGAAAAACCTCGCTTCTCGTCATCCTAGATGCGTCGCCAAACGTCAAGCATGCTACTACAACGTCTTTAAACAAATCACCCATAATGGCCGGTACCATCTCTTCCGCGGCTTCTATCAAGAGGTATTGTCGCAGCCAAGTCCTTTTGGTATTCTTTGGCTTTCCCTGAGCCTGAGCCTCCTTTCTGCATCTGTCATCCGACAAATCAAGCACATCCGTATTCCCGTCAAATCCTTTCGAGCTTGAGTCCCAACGGAATAGAGACTTCCACAAGGCTATTTCAAGCAGGCAGATGCCTAGGCTGAAGATGTCGTCACGCATTTCGTAGTTGTATTGACGGTATCCGAAGTGACGCGGATGCCTGTACAGCGTTTCCCAGAGTGCACCATTCGGCGCGGCATAATACTCTCTCATGGTAGGTCCTCTGCTAGATCTTGACGAATCAAACGCCAGAAGATATGGGATGCCAAGCTTGTACGGATACAGCTTTTTGGAGTCTCCTACGACACTCTCTGACACGAGTATCGAATCCGGCTTGATGTTTTTGTGCACCAATCCTAGTGAGTGTACGACAAGTACCGATGTTGCGAGTCTGATGGCGAACTCGACGCGATCGTGTAGAGAGTGCTTCACCTTGCCTTCTACGAGCAGGTTTCGCAGAGTACGTGGTGGGGCGCTATCGGGTGGTAGGCGGAATATAATGGCGTGGAGATGCGCGTCAAGCTCAGTATATCCACAACTTGGAAGAATTCCGACGCTGGAGGAGAGACTGGAGTCTGCAGCGTTCGAGTCCTCAGCGAAGAGCCTTGCGATATTCCTCGTTTCCTCCCAAGCAATGTCCCCCTTGTTTTTACCCGTGTACTGCATCACGTTCCGAGGGTCGACGATGCAACCTGAATATGGGCCGGAATCGACGCTATAAATTCCCGTCCCCATCTCGGAGTCGACGTCAGACAATGGTTCCAAAATACTGCTGTCAATCAAGTTGATATTTGCTTCTGAAGCGACCCTGTTCTTCGCATAAGCGACGAACTCGATATTAACGGATGCTCCCCGGGCGTCGTTCAGATTGACGGAGAGGCGATTAGAGGTGAGGATGGCAAAGTTGAGATCATTCAGCCAGTGCTCCAAACTCTCCATCGACGAGTTAATCACTAGTTTCCCGGTAATCATGTACTCAGCCTCCGCTACTCGTTTGCGTACATACGAGGGCTTCGAATCCTCCATTTTCATGGCCTTCTTTCCGAAACAGCTGGGTTCCGGTTCATGCTCCTGAATTCCTAGTCGGCGCTTCCACTCCATGACAACAGTCATAGTCTGGTCCATGGCAAGCCTTGCCTGCAGGACAAGGTGTGATATGTACGTTTGCGTCCCCATGGAGTAGTCGCTGGGGTCGCGGATGAAACTTGCGAGATGATTGAGTCTCTGAGAGTTCAGGATAGCTCGCTCCATCAGGACTTTGTGACTGTTGTCAAGCTCCTTGTAGTCCCGTATCGTTCGACATGTTTTCGTAAAGTTTTCAATGTAAGAGGGCAAGCCGAGAATAAACGACAGAATATCTAATCCCGACATTCGAATGGCAATGAAGAGGAGCTGGATAATGCAAAAGATGGTAGAGCGGAGGTGCGATGCGTGAACCAGAGACTGTTGTTACGGTGAAAACTGATGTTGAAGTGTCTCACGAGGAAGCGAAGAGGCATGCATTTTGTTTCCGTATATTCGCATAGAAAGCGTAATCTCAAATCTCAAATCGTTTGTCTTTTCGAGAACAAACAAGACCAGATACGAGTATGATGGATGTATCAGTCAAATCACATACTGTAAGTACAAAGCCATATATCCAATTGAAATCCATTTGTAAATGCGATGCTCAGACCAAAACTCAACGGGTTTTGCTTAGCCTTATACACCTTCGCAGGAACTGTGTCGCACCTTCGGAAGTCGATGCTGAATGGGATGAGTTGATTTCAGTCCTTTTGCAAAGCCGCAGACTGAAGACCTACAAAAAACTTACATATGATATTCTTTGCCAGTAATACGCTCTCGCGAGAGATGGAATCAACGTCTTGGAGGAATCGCGTAACCTTCCCAGATGATTTCACTTTCAATCTCCATCTCAGTGAATACCATGATTGCTGGGAGACGATGTCATTGAATATTTTGAGTGCTTCGGCAGAAGTACAACGAGTCCTTGGGCTACGCTGCGTCATATCGTCGATAAGTGGATCCAGAAAGGCCAGGTTGTCGTATTTCTAAGGTAGATGCTCAGTGGACAAATACAGGACTGTGATAGCAATTACTTGCCTCGTAGAATGCCTTTTTGAAAAGATTCCCCAAAATAAACACATCAACAAAGAATGGATCATATAGATCAGAATCCGACAGCTCTGGAACCTCATCATCCTGCCCATGAATGCCCAGAACTTTCCTATTATCATCGTCTGGACTGAACATAGAGGAAATTCCAAAATCGATGAAGTAATACCGGACGTATGAGACATCACGACGACGCTTAGGATGTGCACGCTTATAACCAGAAGCATCAGCCAACACACTGGTCGGATGAAACCCTTGTGGATACATTTTCTCGGCATCCATCATGATATTAAGATCCGAACAGTCTCTGCGTTGAGAAGAGTCAGTACTACCCACTACTTCAGGCACGTTTAATCACCTGTGCGCAATGTTTAACTTGTGCATGTAGACGATGCCCTTTTAAGGCTATCAGACCCAGAGTCAGAACAAACGAGCAGAGAGCATACCTCTAAAACCTGCTTAATGAAGTCTAGAACCTCATCGACGGAGAAGAACTCGGGGAAATAGTACGGACGTAGAAAGGGCAGTACCATGTAAGTAAAACGTGGATTGTCGTCATCAATAAACTCGTCTAAGAGAGCTGCTGTATGATTGTCGGGATCTTGAAGCCTTTTTTCGTCTGAGAGAAATCGAGTGATGATGAGCTCGGAGCTAGACACGCGAACCCGTTTGAGAAACACCCTCCGTCCATCCGAGAGTCGCTCAGCATCGATAGTGACAGAGCTCTATAGAAACAATTCTGAGGCTTTTAGATAAAGAAAGAGGCAACGTTGAAACAACGTACACCGTGCGTATTATAGTCCTCATGCAAATGTGGAGGTCTTTTTGTTGCAATCCACGACGGCTTCCAGTCAGGTTTGTAGCGTTGCCGTAAACGATAGCCACGAGACTCTAGCATATTGTAACGATCTCGCCATATAACCTCAGCTTTTAGTAGCGGGCTAGCATTCTCTCTCGAGCTGCTCATCGTTGTCGGTGGTTGAAAGTGAAGGATAAGGATGGAATGCAAGAAACAAAACGTAAAGAATGGTGTGATGAACAATGTACTTTCGGGGTCCACCTCATGGACGCGTCATGAGGCACAAACTGATCGGCGTCTACCAGTTTGTTTCCTTTGTTTTCTACACAAATCCGCCCACCTTAGCTGCCCAATAAGTAGAGCCTTGCAATGGGCCCCCTCACTTCGCGACCCACTTCCCGGAGAAACGTCTTCGCACAGGCTGTGAGACCTTTTAGATATTGAGTTGCATTATTGCATTTCTTTCTGTGGTTCGTTCAATGTTTTCTTTGTTAAATCAAGTTGCCCTAGGCTCACATATGATCCCCAGCAGACAACATTGCATCACCATGCCCTTCTCAACCTTGGAAAAAAACGTAAGTCGCTTCAAAACAAATGGCTTTCTGAATTGTACTGATTGATGGGAATAGCACGAGATGCTTATCACTGCGTACAACGAGCTCCTTGCAGTCCGCAAAAATGCAATAGGCCTTACTGTCGAGCAGCCAGGTATGAGCCAAGCATCAGTAGAATCTGAAGAAGTCTTTGATCAGTATGTTTATGAATGCAATTCCCATAAATATGCCCATTCACGCATTTTTGCCCCTTAGCATTTCCAAAAAATATCATGAGATTCAAAAGTCTTCTATAGGAAAGGCTCGCATTCGCGATAAGATCGCTAGCTTGTTCAAGAAGGACTCTGACGAGCTTGTGATGGATTTGATAATACAAGTCGAGCAAGTCAGGCTGAAATATTCCGTGAGTGCCATATCGCATTCACTTCTGTTGAATTGTTATTGAGTCATTCTCAGAGGCAAACGTACAAAAGGCTCCAATATGGTCTACTCGCACCATTGGCATTCTGCTCCGAGAGTTCCCTACCAAAGGTTATGGGAGCGCCAAAGACAGAGCGCGTATTTTCTTTAACTTGGTGTGCGCAATTTCAGCGTATGTCATTCTCGTCTTTCCATTAATTACTGGTCACACCTAAACTTGCGATGTAATCGTAAAAACATGTCTTTCAGAGCTCAATGCAGAGGAAACAGACATAGGGCTACTTGAAGTGACCGGTATCACAAATGGCGGGCTTTTGCAGTGGTGGTCCGATGGCCATCCTGACTGTGGCAAGCAAGGTAAGTACATTTTTCTCTCATAAGAAAAACTCATTCTCATTCCTTATCAGAGTCAGGCGTTTGGACCGATCTTAAAATGCTTGCACTCAAATTAGTATATCTATTTGACAAGGTTACCGAAGACGACAGTACCGAAGACTCGCCTGTAAGTTGATCTGATCTGTTCACCTCTAAATATACCATTCATCTGCATCGCTTGGCAGAACGCTCCTCTGATGAGTGATACTAGTTCTCGTACCAGGATTGATGACATTTGTACGCGATTGAAAAAATTGGCACTAAGTCTTGTCAGACTATTATATCTACGCCACGAGCACTTCAATGACATCCTCCCGCTCTACGAGCTGCTTGTACCGTACGCAGTATCTGCTGACTGTCCATTCTGAAACTGATTGCTATTTTAAAGTGTAACCTATGCATTCTCCATACTCATCAACTCTGATAATTGGGTGTCAATGAGAATACAGGCGATCTCTTTTTTGGAAAACTATTTATGTGCTATGGCCTCCCTCCGCGATGTACGTACTGAGCCAAACTTGATATAACTTGGCTAATTATGCACACTAGGACCTTGTGGCTTGTCTAGGCGCTGGCGATGATATGAAGCACTACGAGGGGCCCGACAACAAGCAGTTTTCTGCCCCTCGCCTTTCTTCTGTAGATAGCGAGGCGACACTTGTATATTATGGTAATTCCACCAAGAATTTTTCACTTCGTCAAGAAGCAATTAGCAGTACGTGAACTATCATATTTGCACTAGTCCATTACCTAATATTCGCCGTCTTAGGATTAGAAGAGACTGGATTGACTGAAAAAAAAGTTAACCTTTCTGGAGGAGGAGAACGCGTAGGGATGGGCTCCTTCTCGAATGTATTGCGATATCCTGCAGAACATGGATCTGAAGAGGTAAGCGAGCTATATAAATGAGAAGTCAGGGATTTATGATGCTCGGTGTTTAGTATGCAGTCAAATTCTTCAAATGCAAAAAGGCCGATCCAGAGAGGACAAAGGAGGTTGGTTACCAGATTTTTGTTCTTTGACCTATCTTACTCTGAAGCAGCGCTTAATACGCGAAGCAAAGTATTGGGTTGGATTATCACACAAGAACATCAATACACTCCTTGGTTTCTGTATTCATCCTCAGGAGGAGCTACCTGGACTCGTGTCTAAACTTTGCAGTTATACACTCGACGACTATCTGGAGAGAAATGCTGGTAGGGTTGGCGAAGGGGAGAAGCTCGGTTATGTATGTTTTATTTATCCTTATAAGTAGCTATTTTCTGACTTCATTTTAGCTTTATGAGGTCGCTCAAGCTCTCCAATACTGCAAGTATTTATTTTTCCTTCGCCAATTCTCATTAGCTGATACATACTCACTTTTTCCATAGTGCATCAGGTTCAGGGACTAGCCCATGGCGATCTTCGTCCAGTACGTGTTTGGGCAGTATTTAAACGACGTCGTCACTTACCATAGTTATATCTCTACAGCCAAATATTTTGCTTGCGACGGGAAGTTTCGCGCCTGGTCTGGTGGCGAAGCTGAATGATTTCGGAGTCTCAGACTTGAATACTTACTCTGACGAAAGCAAGCTTACGTCGATGCAGCACACAAATGATGTATATCTAGCTCCAGAGCTCATGGAAGTAAGGAAGAGCCTGGTCCTAGGTTTCTCTGGAAAGAAGAAACCGACTGAGCATCGACGAGTTTCTCTGCAAGGGGATATATATGCGTTTGGATGTGTTTTCTTAGAGGTATTTCCGTCTCTCCTCCCCCATCTAATTACTGGCTGAACAATAATCAAGGTCTTGTACGACAAGCGCCCCTATTACTATGATCTTCACAGCTTCAAGAAAATAAAAAAAAACGGAGGTCTGCCTGCGCTTCAGAAGGACATCCGAAGCCAGCATTGGGAATTTCTAAATCGTGTTTGGGACTCGAAAGTGGATAGGAGGCCCTCCGCGAAAGACTTGGTGGACCAAATTCTAATTTTCATGATGTGACCAACACACTACGTAGTTCTGCTGCCTCTCCTTATGGACTCTAGAGCGGACTTGATAACGGTTGTTCTCGTTTTTGACTTTGTTACATTCATGATGAAAGAGGAGGATACAACATTTCTTATTGGTGAAGTGCGTAGTGAACATGAAGCATTGTGTTCGAGCCAAAAGCTGCGTCACAAAACAGGATACTAAGTGTACAATAGCATTTTCTCGAGCTCGAGGACCACGTCTGTGGCGGACGGTCTCAGCTCGGGCGACTGGTCCCAGCATCGCTCCAAGAAACTCCATAGCAAATCATCGATATCAACAAGCTCCTTTGGGGGCCTTTCGGGTGCTTCACCGTTGGTGAGCGAGTCGTCGATATCGCACCAGTCTGGATATGGATCCATGGCAGTAAAAATCTAGTTATGTTCGATATTAGAAAAAAGTCATGGCCAGAGAGCAGCTTTACTTGCCTCAAGACACGTACATGCCAGTGACCAAACATCTCCGTATGTGGTAGGGCTTGCATATGTATCTGGGTGCATGACATACTCAGGTGGCGACCACGCTATGGCACTAACATGAGTGGAATTCAGAATCTTGAACAGCTCAGGATCCGAGAGCTTCGCAGACCCGAAGTCAATGATCACTGCCGAAAGGACACCTTCTTCATCTCGCACTAGAGCATTACTCTGATAAGAGTACATTAGCCAGCAGCACATGAACTGTGTGCACCACACCTACCGCTCTAATATCTCTGTGCACAATCACCGGAGACAGGTTGTGTACTAAGGAGCGAATCAGTCTGACGTCTTCAGGAGATGACACGGTTCCGGTTGTAAGATGGCAGAACACATACGGAAGTCAAGACCGCGAGCGATGTCGCATGTCTGGTGCAATGGAAGTGTGAGCATAATTACTAATAGTCTAGCGATGTGTTTGACTAACTAGCTTTATTCTTTGCTTCGCGGGCAAGGCATGGTTCGTCTGCTCTTCAATGTACGCACGAAGGTTACCCTCTGGATAGTACGGACTGACGAGGGAAGGGAATGTTTCGCCTGGGACAGTCATGTAACCGTAGAGCTCGAGGATGTTGGGGTGAGAAACGGTATGTCTCCATATACCCGCTTCGCGGTCAAAATACTGTGAAGCAATCTCGTCTTCTAGATTACAAATTCAGTGACGAATCTAGCACAAACCTGAAGTAACTTTTCAGTCCGTTCCGCGCTGGATCTGTCAGCAAATCGGCCATTAATCGTCTTGAGAACGACATCCTTTGAAGGATCATCGTCAGCTATATTACCCGGAAGATTGAGGTATTTTTGCAGACTTACCTTAGTCTGTATAGTTCCAGAAATGTTCAGATCCATCTTTCCCTTGGTTAGAATGGCCCGGACACCATTAGGGAAGTTGAAATGCTGTTTTTTGAAGGTAGTATAATCTAGTGCGGGCAGACCACTAGACAACAGATCTTCCAGATTCTGAGCCGATAACCAGAGTTGAAATATAGGAACGACGTACTTGCATCGATCGAGGCTTTCAGAGTCTCGGTCATGAATATGTTCAAGCGGGTGTTCTGAGCTGGGACAGTTGAGGAGCGGAGTCCTGCAGCGGCGAGGTAGGCAGGAGGTCAAGCAGAATGACAAACCGACGTTGGCCGCGGCACCTCCTAGGATCATTATGGACCTATGCCGTCCCACAAGGCTCAAGTGTCCGGGGTCCACTAGAGAAATTTGCTTCCGGGCTTTGCGATCGCGCAACTCACAAGGACAATTGAGATCTGACAGAACCGTAAACCTAACCGAGCAGTCAGAGTCTTGACGACCTGCTTCAGTAGCTTGCGACTCACGGATAGGCCCATTTTCGAATGCTCATAGTGAGCCAATCATAGACTACAAGAACTCCGATCCGCCAAAGTGCAATGCTTGTCCATCCCTTTGTTCATTACAAAGCTTTCACACAAGACGACCTGCGTTTGGAAGATATGAGAATAACTTCTCAACAGTACTAGTAACAGGGGACAATTCTTTCTTCGCGTTTCCGATCTAGTCCGATCACGGCGACCTGGCGTTCTCGGAGAAGGACCTCATGATCATTAATTCCAAGTACAACGGGACGCAGCAAACCAGTGGTCCGTCTTCTATGCATCGAGTAGCAGATATAAACTCCATTCTATATTCAGAAGGGTGCGGAATGTGCAGTTTATCGAGAAGTTACTCACTATACACAGTATACAGTTAGCTCAGCAAGAAGGCGGTTCACGAATGCAAACATGACGTACTTGCATTTCTACAGTCTCCCAGGAACGTATGACGAGCGAGGCGGTTGCGATGCTATAAGGTCGAGTGGTGGCCGTGGGGATGCTGTCGTCAGCCAGCTTGACACCCAAAAATGAGAAAAAATTGTTTCAAAAACAATAACGGCATCTTTGCATCTGCAAAGTTTGGCGGAGTATTGACCCTGCAAAGAGAGCGTCAAAAATAAAAGCAACATCGAAGGGAGACGAACACACTTTACGTAACACATTATGCAGAGCCTGAAGAAAACTGATTTTCTCAACAACTGATCGAGGAAAGTGGCCCATTTGGTCACTCAAAACAAGATCAAGCGTTGTATCCTTCTTCGCATGCAATCGTCAGAGTCGATCTTGAGATGACGAGCTTCGCAGTGTAAGATATGTGTTCTGAAGGTGGCTAATCACGTCGATCATCATCTTGAAACCAGAGAATGAATGCTCCAGCGGCAGATAAGTCAGATATGCGGCTTTAAGCCATGGTAATCACCTATGCAAGACGAATCAAAGACACACTTTTGGGAAGAGTGAAGATGAAGCCGATTCTATACGGTTTATGTTGGAATCTAGTCTTCGGATGCTGAGAAGGACGAGAAACAGCTACGAAGAGCCCTATTGTGATGTTGAAAGTATGACAGCGATGCACTAGATGCCGGCCCAAACCACTCGAGGGGTTTCCCTGAATGGAATTACCGCTGCACGAGCGTGTATCCTTCAGATTTCGTCAATCGAACGGAAGTCGGCAGGAAAAAGATGAGCTCGTAACAACGACTTTGAGAGAAAATTGCAAGCTTACATCAATGCACCTCAGAGATCGCGCGGGAGCTTCACTTTTCCAACAGATGTGTGACCCTGAAAACATCCCTTGTGGTCTGCCCTCGCACCCTAGCGCCATTCACGCTGTCAGAGCAAGGCCTTTCGAACATATGCTGAACTAGCCAGTCTGCACATGCCTGGATCGCTTGAGATGTCCAGGCCCGCCTTTACGTCGTGGTCGTACGAACCTACGCTCGGCTTGCCATTACTGTCGAAATGCGACGAGTGATAAGAAAAAAAGATTAGGAACGAGAGTAGGAAAGCCAGCAAAGAGAAACGCACATAGACATCAAGATGCTGCATTATTTCAACTTCTCTTTGTATCTGGAAGGAGGGAAGGGAAGGTGCCACGTCGAACATCAAGGATATGAACTTAGTATTCGCCATAAAGCCGTGGCGCACATGAATTTGACTCACAAAGTGCAAGCTGTATTAAAAGATGGTACTGAAAATGGAAAGAACCAAAATGCTAGGCTAGGATGGATGAGAAAAATGAGAGGCGCATAGACATAGGATGAAGAGAAGGATAAAAGGCGTAGATAAAGGGCAAAGAGAAAATTGATCAAGGCAATAGCTAAAACATAAACGAACACGGACCACTGCAGCCGCCCTTCAGCTTTTTCCAGAGAGGAAGTGTGCCGAGAAACGCGCGACGGGGGTATCGCCCACTGATACCATGAGCACCATTTGTCCATGCATCCCATACCGCCCTAATACGACTGTATTCCATACATCCGTACTGTTCCAGCAAAACGATCTGGAACATGTTGTTAGGAGCTCATTAGCTCATGCTATTTTGTGGTGATAAAGCACAGCGTACCAAACGCTCAACTCAGACATGCCGCAGCTATGTGTCGAGAATGAATCAGTCATGGAGTAGATGCGAGAAATATAAGCGTGGAGAACGTACACAACTGCATGATGAGACGTCTTAGCTCGTCGCAATGCAGTACATCTAATCTATATACGCATAAGAGTTATGGATCACGAAAGCAAGACAAATTTACGTACCAAGGACGACAGCAACAAGCACGATAGGAACGGGAACCACCAGGGACCGGAGATGGCGCCAGCAGAAGCAGTACTGGACGATATGACAATTAAAGAGACCTGTAGCAAGTGATCAGTATCAGAAAGGCACGTCAAGAAAGAGAAGTATGGCGCACCATAAGCTCGTTGCCTGTCATCCTGTCATCCTGTCTGCCACCAAGCACCGCGTTGTCGAGGTCAGTATAATACTCGATACTTTACATTTACACCAGCGCATTTAATTTCTGTCGGCAGCAGCAATACACATACATGTAGCACAGCACAAGACGGCATTCATGAATGACGAGGACCAAACGGAGTTCAGAAAGAGTTATGACAAAGAGAGCAATGACCTTACAAACGAGCTACGCGTTGTCGTCATCGCTATGCCACGAGAAATAGTTTATGAATTGTAGTGCATGGTGAACTAGGGCTCAAAAGGTCGAGGAATAAGAAAACGGACATGCCTGGCAGAAAAGGGTGCCCTGTAAGAACTTGTCCAGAAACCCGCCGATAATCTGCACGAAACCAGCTTTCAGCCTGCGCGCGCATCGCCACATTTATGTTATGAATACATGAACCTACCATGTAAAGGATGACTTAGACACGACTGCATTCAATGATTCATGGCGGCAAGGAGAGGATAGACTTTGGACATCGCCGCATGGGAATATGTTTGAGAAAAGCCTGACAATCGTGTAGTAGTTTCACGCACAGGGTTAACCTATTAGTATTACCACTGCACTACCACATCCCAACGTGCGGCGTACTTGAATGAAACGGCTCGAGATGCTGGTCAAACAATGAAACAACGGCCTGATGTGCAGGTAAAAAAAATGTACCACGTGATCTACTCGTCCGGTTTTTACCGATTAGCCTTTGTGACGCTTTACAGGATCCTATACGGACTTCTAAGGACAGAAATATTAATCGCGATGTCTCTGTCCTGCTCTTTGCAAGCCTTTTTTATATTTGTTCTCTACACTAATCGGTTGGGCCGACTGCGGTCATTTGGTAATTATCATGGAAGAAACCGTAGTAACACGCTTGAAATATGGGGACGCTCTGGAAGACAAACAAGCGCTGTAAGGGGCTCAATATTAATGCCATGCACATCATCAGGATCTAACCATGCATGTCCATGACCCCCAACGCTCATTGCTTCCTCGCCTGCTAAAGCCAGCTTCTCGGAAACGCTCCATTGTCAGGCTTTGCAACGGCAGATGGGAGGACAAGCAGAATGACAAATCAACCTTGGCCGTGGCACCCGCGTAGGACCATTATGGACCTACTCCGTCCCACAAGGTTCGAGTGTCCGGGGTCCACTACAGAGATTTGCTTCCGGCCTCCACGATCGCGTGACAACTGAAATCTGACAGAACCATAAACCTGACCGCGCGGTCAAAGTCTTGACGACCTGCTTCAGTAGCTTGCGACTCACGGACAGGCCCAAATTGCAAATGCTCAGTATGAGCCAATTATAGATTACAAGAATTCGGTTCCGTCAAGTGCAATGCTTGACCATCCTTTTGTCATTGCAAATCTTTCGCACAAGACGGCCTCCGTTTGGATGACATGAATATTACTTATCAACAGTGACAGGGACGATTCTGTCTTCGCGTTCCCGATCAACGTCGGACTAGATCACGGCGACCTGGCGATTTCGGAGGCGAGGAACCTCATGATCATTAATTCCAAGTCCACGGGACGTCTAGCTGACACGCAGCCGGCCAATGCAAGAGTCCCATCTTCTATGCAAATATAAGCTCCGAGATGCATTCAGAGGAGTATAACGAATGCGTAATGTGCAGTTTATTGAGAAGTTACCCCATCATATGTAGTGTACAGTTAGCTCAGCAACGTGAAGATATAAGATTGAGTGGAGGCTCTGTCGTCGGCCAACTCGACACCCAAAACTGAGATGAATTAGCTGTAAGGAAATAATGGCGGCTTCGGATCCGTGAAGTTCAAATAGATCCAACCATGCATGTTAGAGCATGGCAGTAGTAGATCACGGATCAACGGGGGAGGGCTGGAGCTTATTGTTGTTGGTTAGTTCGCAAACTTGCAGACCAGCCTAGGCATGGCCTCATGCTCATGAATACATCTATCAACACTGCTAGCTTCTCCGTGTCGTGTCTTATCACCACCCGATCGTGCCGCGAATGTTAAAGCTTCTTCTGGGCTGTGGAGAATGGGCTAAACTTCCATCCGGTTTCATATTAATATTGTTCGAAATCGACTCACAGTAAGACGGTTCACTTAAAGCGGCGAGCTAGGGACCTCAGTGAGACAAAACCAGATTCTCCAAGCTCACGACACATCACTTATCGCTTATACAAATGTCGAATACATACACACACATGAGCACTAAAAGTCTTTGACGTTACTCCAAGTTCGTTGAAACATTCTGAATCAGTTCAAGTAAGAACGTCCGTTACTACTGACTCTTGAGTATGAACATGATCATAATCTCTAGGGTAAAAAGAGTGCTCCATCTCGCGTACTGTTAGAAAGCAAGTACGAGAGTACGAAGCTTCACCAATATCTTCTGCACGAACATAACGCTCTGCAAATTGGCTTTATCATCCTCTGAGTCCACCTCGTGAGTTCTGTCCAGAGTCGCATCATACGACATAGTATCGGCATCTCCAAAGAGTAAGCAATCAACCACGATATCTCTGAAGGTATCTCCCATCGTGGCAGGGACTTGTTTTCTCGCGAACTCTATGATATCGTAGCGACGAATACAGCACTTGTCATGGTGTATCGATCGGCCTCTGCTCCGCAATACCTGCTCATAGTGATCGTCTGAAATTTGCAGGAGGCTGAAGTCGCATACAAAGCCACCTTTCTCGGCGTCCCATTTGAACAAAGATTTCCAAATCGCAATCTCGAGGAAGCAGAGGCCAAGGCTATAGATATCGTCGCGCATTTGAAACTTTTTTCTCTTGGTCGACGAGGTATGGCGCGGATGCACGTACAGAGTCCGTGCCAGAGCGGCTCCGACGTAGGATGTCAAATCGGAGGGCCCTGCCGACAGGCGAGCCTGGCCGAATGAAATCAAGTAGGGTGTCCAGAGCTGCTCAGGAAGGAGGCCGGAATGAAGGCTATTGGTAACAAGGACAGACTCAGGACGTATATTCTTGTGAACCAGTCCGAGCGAGTGGACTATGAGAACCGATGTCCCGAGTTTGACGCAAAACTCGAGACGAGAGTTGAGGGAGTGCTGGGCAGGGCCGGAAATTAGTAGGCTACGAAGCGTGCAAGGCATTCCCGTATCAGGTGGAAGGCGGAAAAGGAGATAATGTTTTTTTCCCTGCATCTGCGATCGCATATTCGGCGCATGGTAAGATCCTGACACTAGCTCGAGCTCCGGTCTCGCTATCAGATGGTAGCTCAGCGAAAAGCCGACATATCTTCAGCGTGTCGCGTTTCTCAGCTTCGAATACTGCTCTTGACCATCGAAGATTGAGATCGCAGATGTCGACTATATAGCCAGAGAAGTCGCCGTCCACCAAGTGATATATCTTGGACTTGTGGTCGGGATCGATGTCAAACATAGATTCCAAGTGTGCAGCACCCAGAACGGAGACTTTGCGTTCCGTGGTTACACGTTCACGAGCACAAGCAACAAAGGCGACATCATCCGCTATTTATTTGTGCCTTTCTCTGGTACCCAAGGCATCTCTGCGAATTACTCGTAAATTTGGCGACGTGAGGAGGAGCTGTCCAAGACGGGTTATCCATTTATTAAGCCTCGCCATAGCCTCCTTTATTTCTACACAGCCGAAGGCAAGAAACAAGGCTTCTGAGACCAGCTTCAGATTGGCCATGTGACTTCGCCTCGGGATAGCTTCGAGCCCATCACCTTTACTGCTAATAATCCTCTCGGCGACCGAGCTTGCCAGCTTAGCCAATATCATTCGTCCATGGGGTTTAGTATCAGGGTTGAGACGCAATGTCCAGCTGTGAAGAATGCCTCGCGCTGTATCAAGGGCGTCGGATGCGTGGCCGAGGGCCTCTTCTAGAAGTGGGCGTGATGGATGGTTGAGAGTATCTGGGTCCTTCACATTCACGAATCCGGCATAGTATTGTAACGTCCTAGCACAGAAAATTGCATCCTCGACGGTTTCGATATGGTCGCTCGCCAACGATTTGTACTTCAGAACGGTTCTTCCAACTTTGACAAACCCTTCAACGTAGGATGGTATGCCTAACACTAGTGAAGCAATATCTGTCATGGTGAACTGAATGAGTACAGCCCCTTGTTAGTACGGGTGTGCTGGAAGCGAGTTTGTTTACTTACAAGTTTGAGCTGAAGGAGAGGTGAGCGTACTCCGCTGAATGACCTGAAAGCAAATGATTTTCGGATCGGCAAACATGTGGTCCCACAAACTTCTACACGTTCCCACAGTTTCCATTCTAGAATGAGACACGGCGAAAGGGCAGCAATTCGAACATACTTAGAAATGAGGAACAAGAAAACAAGACAATCATGCCATGACTAGCTTGTGCTTCTCTTCGGGTTGCTCCAGTGAAATACAAGGACAATAGGAAGTCCCGCGGTCTGTCAATCTTTGGAGACTGCTTTGCGCTCTTAGCGACGAGACCCGGTAGACTACGACCTACAGGATCCGAAATCAATCCAGTAACTACAGTTGATTATCTCATAGCGAATTAGCTCATAGGGAATATTTCTCATAAGGAATAAAATTTCTCGGAATCGACCACATTTCAGTGGGATATTCCACAAAAATCTGATACCTAATAGGGAATAATTTTTTTTGTAAATATTCCTTACCAGATAAGGTTTTGCACCAAAAACATGTGGGAAATTAGGATGTGCCAAAGCCAAACCAAGTGAGCCAGCACCTCTATCAAACATAAATTTGCCTTGTTAGCTCAAAACTTGCTCCATGCAACAGGTTTGGCCTAAAATGCACTTCAAGAAAAGAAAAAGTAGCAAAATTTTAATTTGTTTCTGCAAGTCACACATATGTCACACAAAAGTGACATTCTACTCAGGAATATTATCTCATAGGGAATATGAAATTCCGGATTTTGCATATTCCTTATGAGATAATCAACTGTAGATTAACAAGGCGTAATCATTATCTCACCATCAAGCTATTATAGTGCGGCGAAACAGTGTACTGGAGAGTCCATAGCATAGCATCGCACGGCATGGCCACAGCCAGCATGGGCAAGGAGTACAAGGCAAGAAGACATCAGAATAGTTTGCGGAAGCGTGTCTAATGAAAATGATGCAGGCGGTATATTACATTAAGGGCACAAAAAAAGATATCAATGACACGCCTCAATGCTAAACAACATAATCCATCCTAAGTAACTCGGGAAATTTGTGATCTTACTTCCACAGCAACGTTATCGGAAGCGCTGAGGAACAAAGCACATCAGCATAGGGGATGCTTGAAACAAGAAACCTTACTGATAATCCTCCTCGAAATGTATAATCCCTCACGCGCGATTGATCCGACATCTTCTAAAACACGCCTCATAAGCCCTGCATCCTTTCGTTTTAGTCTCCAACGAAGGCGAACACTAGGCTGGGTGGCAACGAGATCAGAAAGTTGAGCCAGCGCTTTACCAGCAGACGGTCTGTCTTCAGGTAAAGCAGCTGTCATGGACGCTATTAAATCTGACAGAAATGCGAGATTTGAGTAATTCTGTTTGCATTGAAGCAGATAAATTAGTCCATACTCGTGTTACACAGACCAGGGACTCACATTAAGAAACTTCTTTCTATATACGTTGCCAAGGATGAAAATGTCGACAGCAAATGGATCGTATGGAAGATAATCAGAGAGCTCCGGGACATCACGATCTTGTCCATCGATACCGGTGACAAGCCTATCTTCCTGTTTCACATCACCTTTGAACTGAGTGGAAATACCGAAGTCGATAAAGTAGTACTTGATGCCCTGCACATCACGACGGCGAAGGACAGGAGCGACTTTCCTTCCGGATGGGTCCATTACTTTTGCAACAGGGTGAAAGCCTCGAGGGTACAGGGAAGAAGCATCGGCCATGATATTCAATTCAGCGCAGTCCCTGTCCATTACTTGAACACAAAACTAGCAACAGCTGCAGAAAAGAAGACTGTACCTGTGAGCTACACCGCGACTGTGCATGTATGATAAACCCTTGAGAGTATCTGAGCATCTGATCAAGATGAAAAGCAAATAACTCTCACCTCTAGTGTCTGCTGAATAAAATCAATGACCTCATCAACAGAAAAAAAAGGCGGGTCATGGAACCGTCGTAAAAGCGGCATGACAAGGAACGAGAATTGAGGCAGAGTTTCATCACTGAAATGGTCAAGAATTGGGACACAGTGGTTCATTGGATCCGTTGAACCCTCTTCTCCTGGCGATAGAAAAAGTGCAATGGACAATTCTTGAGAACTTCTACCGATTCGCTTAATAGAAACGATGGCCCCATCATTAATCCGAGTAGCATCCATCACATAGTCCGTCTGAGAATTGAGATGTAAATTGAGTGTAATAAGTAACTGCGGTAGACATACCCTATTCCATATATGATCCTCATAGAAAAGCGGATTCTTTCCTGTAGCCTTCCAGGATGGAATCCAACCTGGCCGATAGCGAGGACGCAATCGGTACCCCCGTGCTTCAAACAACGCATAGTGATCTCTCCACCATTTTTCGGATGACTGAAGCTCTTCATCATCTTCCGCATCAAGGGTTTCCGGAATTGCGTCCTTTTTGATGACGGTGCCAGGCATTGATGGGCAGGAGACAGTTTGCTTTTCGTTCTCGTGTTTGTGAGTTGCACGAACAATGTATGTGACGGTCTGTGACACCGTGAGCAATAATAGGACAATATTAATCGGGGTTATTGTACTTTCGGTTGTCATCTTCCTTTGATCCCCACCGCTGCTTCCTCATTTACCATGTATAAAGGTGGACACGAACCTCCCTTTGTCTTCGGTGCACTACAGAGAACACGTTCTCAATTTTCTTCAGATTGTATCCTCAGGCAGGATGAAAATTGGCCCCGTACGTTCAAGAAATGGCATTGCTATTGAATAAAGTAAATCTAACAACATTTTGCAGAGTAACGAGAAGCTGGCCTTCGAGAAGTACGAGAAACTCAAACTCATTCACGAGCAAGCGGGTGGCGTCTCTCTCGATAAGCTCTTAGTCAGCTCAGACGATGCAAAGACTAGGGCAATTCTTGACAAAACCAAACGGTATGTTCCTCGACATTGCTGCTTCTCAAATTTTTGCAGTCTAATGGTGTATGGATAGTGTCGACTCGGACCTCTCCAGATACAAAAATTCCTGCAATTCAAGCCCCTCTGCAAAAGCCAGGCGTTTTTTCGGTAGAAGCGGAATCCCGGCCGATGCGAAGTCTCTCGTTGACAAATTAGAAGAGGTGTTAGGTCTTATTATTGTAAGCAAGAATGAGCATCTCATATCTATGACCATACTAAATCCTGGCTTGTTAGAAAACGACCCAGCAACGTGGAGAGCACAAGCTTCTGTCTCCACTTGCCTTTCATCCGAGCTTAGAGTCAATTGACGAGCTAACAACTGCACATACCTTCATGGGTACATGGATAGTGGACTTCAAGCAGAAGGACAACTCTTCCGGTAATTCATGTCATGTGGATGGAAGTCATGGTGCAGACACTTCTGGCACGATCGACCTCCTCTTGAAAAGGTTCGGACTCACACCCCGTGCTCTTTATGACTGGTGGCGTAGTCATCATCTAGATAGGCACAGCCGAGGTTCTTTCTTTACTAGACATACGAGTTAACAAACCAACTGATAATGACTGTCACGATAGAGACTGTTATCTGGAATGATATGCGTGCGATGGCAAGGAAGGTTGTATTCATATTGGATTACTGCGTAGACATTGTAAGTATCTTCCCACGTATTGCAAAATACCGATTATCTTGATAATGTCTCAGGCGACAATGGCGGAGCCTGATTTTGATGCTTTCTGTGAGTGCGTCGCAGAAGGACGGAGGATTGCGATTTCTATCGTAAGGCTTGTCGATCTGTGCCCGAATAGGGTAGAGAAGATACGTCCTTGTGTTGAGCTATTCATACCGTATGTTCCGTTTTATTATTACACTGTCAGGCTAACTTGCGTGTTGAACCCATTACAGTTCTCTTTTTGTTCTTTCTGAATGTATGGAGCGACTCAGGCACCGTCGATCTGAAATTCTCGACATACTTATTCCAGTGATTCAACGATTGAAGAGTAATGTCGACGTGAGTACTTTCTTCAGTTGGAAATTCCTTTGTTTTCATTCCCCTTTCGACCACAGTGTTTAGGTGGCAAACTCTTAGCAAATCAGCAGCCGGATGCTCTTGAACATGATAATGTTATGAGTGGAGGCAAGTGACTAGAGAATGTATCGTAAATCATGCTAACATCATGCATTCAGATGTACTGGCTGAACTTCCAATTTCTGAGCAGGTTAGATCGGAGTTACTGGCTTCCGGGCTTATCCGAGACCCTTCTCAGCTCAGCGAGACTCTGAAAGGAGTCGACAATGACATTTCTAGGCAAATGTGGGAAGTGGTCGCAAAGAGAATACAGCGAGGCAGAACTCATTCTGCTCACTCCATTCAAGGTAAGCACTGAATTGGTTACCCTTGTACGACATAAGTGAATCTCGACAGAACTGAAACGGCTTGGACTGGATAAAATCGAGCTCGAGGAAAGGCCCTGCGGACGTCTCGGATCTGGATCGTATGGCCGGGTTAGTAAGTACAACTCTCAAGATTGCAGTCGACAGGTCTGTGTTCCTATTTGCGGTAAATTGGGTATATGACTCTTGACATTATGGTAGCAGTATGCTGTGAAAATATTCAGACGATCAGATAAGAGTTTTGATGAGAAACGAATATGGAATGTGAGTCCCTGACGCTTTTGACTTTCAAGTGTATTCTCAAACTCTGATCACAAGCATATAATCCGTGAGGCCGAAAACTGGTGCTATATTGATCACAAGAATATCAACAAGCTCGTTGGCTTCTGCACATTCAAGGATTCTATATATCCAGGTCTTGTAATGGATGTCTGCGAGGAGAACCTCAGCGAGTACTGCAGCATGAAGTCGTCGAGTGCCGAGGACAGACTCAATTTTGCAAGTTCCTGTTTTTGTTATTGGAAGAAATTCTGATACTAACATATGAATTAATGTGTAGATGCTTGATGTGGCTTCCGGTCTGCAATATCGTAGGCATCCTTATCACATTTTGAAATTTATGTTCTAACTGTACATATCCATTCAGTTCATGATCATAAAAATGGTTACGCTCATGGGGATCTCCGACCGGTGCGTAGCATGTCCATGGAAGCTGGGTCTGTGTAATCTGATAACGCTTCTAGGAAAATGTTCTCATCAATAATCCAAAGTCGGCCCTTCGCCCCTTTGCTGTCATAACCGATTTTGGTGTGGCTGATATGACCGAGGTCGTCTTCAATCGCATTTCTATCAGTACGGATGGTCAAAGAGCTCCGGAGGAGTATCTTGCACCGGAATTCTGTACAAATCTACCCGATTGTATCGCGTTGGTTTCATCCAAAGCAGATATGTATGCCTTCGGATGCGTATTTGCAGTTGTGAGTAGACATCAAAAGTATTACATGTTGCTTCGATCTGAACTATTGATACTAGATTGTGTGCGAGGCGGTCCTTTACGAGAAGCCACAGAACAAGATGCGCAGGCTGAAGGAAAGGGGGGAGTTTCCTGTTACGAGCGAGAACATTTCAGACAAGAAATATTGGCGATTGTTATGCAATCTATGGGACAAAAATCCAGAGAGGCGCCTCAATGCGTTGTCTGTTGTTGGTGTCCTAAGAGAGTTCATCATTGCAATCCGCGCATCTCATGCTTGTACGTAGACTTTACTGTTCGCAAGTCGGCATCCTTTTTATTTATGAGATCTCGTGCTCGCTTGACATTATATATTCACTTTCAATACTCCAGAACTACGCAATATGTGCTCTGCGACGTAAAGCCTGCATGGTGAGCTCCCATGCACAGGATAAAACCCGCTATGAACATGCCTGGATCCTTGGATGTGGTACCCTTGGGAATAATCTTGGGTCTGCACCCTGACATAGGCTACCAAGCCCGTACTTATAGATCGCCTGACAGTCTCGTCATCATAGCACGAATCGGATGCATGTTTTAAGTTGTCTGAGTCGTTCTGACTTACACGTGGACGAGGCCGCCGTGACTGAGCTGCTAGTGAGTGTAACTTGCCAGTCTGTAGTTATGATGCATTACATCTTATATACATTCGAAATCGAACTTAAACGATAACAGAGACAAATTATTCCTCCGCTTGAACAAGCTGATCTAAGTCCATAATTGCCCTCTCTATGGTATGACGCGAGCTCGGGCGCGACTTACAGCAACCCTTGAGGAATTTCCAGTATTTATCGCTGAACTTGACATCCTTTGGGCGTGGAGGATGATGCCCTCTCTCGAGCTCACTCAAAACATCATAATTCGTGGGCCAGGGGTCGCTTCCAATCATAACCTGCAAGTGCGATGTTAGTAATTTCTCCAACCAGTAGTAATGATAGTTATGCGCACTTCTAGAAATACGCAGCCAAATGACCATATATCACCCGATGGCTTCGGGTTCGTATAGCTTTCCAAAAACGTCTTCGATTTCACATATTCAGGAGGCTCCCAGGCGATACTGCACGATTTTGTAGAGCTATAGACAACGTTCACAGCCGGATCCATCAGTTTTGCAGAGCCAAAATCGCTGATGCAGGCGATCATCCTCGTTGATGTCGCCTTCAGAAGAACGTTCGACTAGACAGACCTCTGCATAAGAAAGAGTTGGTCTCGTATGAGATACAAAACACTCACTGCAGATAGATCTCTGTGGATAATGGGAGGTTGGAGGTTGTGCACTTTCAGAAGTCGTAAGTACCTTGCATCGGCAAAGCGGCAGAAGCTTACGATGTTTCAGACCGCATGCAACATCTCGTAGCTGTGCAGCAACAGTCAGCACAGTTTCACAGACAGGATGCCGCTGGAGCGCTTACAAGTTGTAGTTTAAGTTTGTCGGTCATATCGGGATCATTGTCTTCAACGTACGAGCGCAGGTCTCGTAGTGGAAAGAAATGGAAGACGAGTACTGGAAAGATATCTTCTCCAAAGGAAGCCATAAATCCCTTTATGCCTGCGATGTTAGGATGATTGCTGGCGCGCATCCAGATATCGGCCTCTCTTTCAAAGTACTTTCTTAGAAATCATTTCAGACTCTAGATCTCTTAACAGGATCATCATATGCATACCGCGAGTAGTTTATCTTTATAGTTCTGCGTATTCTTCCCATGAAATCTTCCGACGGCAAAAGCTTTATTCAGAGACTTCAGAACGACATTCTAGAAGTAGTTTTACATGTCAGGCTCTTTAATAGTATTGCGACACACTCACGGCGCTTCCAGCCTCTTTCGTCGTAAGATTGCCCTCTACTAATGTCGAACGGCCAGAGCTTTGAAATTCGCGTTTTGATGCAGTGAATTGCGCTTCGTTATATTCTGGAACTCCAGCGGCTCTGAGTTCTTCAAAATCGCTCGAGGCGTCAGAACTCAGCAAATTTCGGCAGCTTGTCACTGACTATCGATAATTGATAAGTTCATGAGTGCAGCCATGCTGAATATGACGGTATGCAGTGAACTCTCGAGGCGCGACAGCTGTGGTAGTCTCCTGGTATACAGAAAGAGCGGATAGCAGTACGATCAGTGAACGGAAGCAGATCTTATACACCAGCGATCTCACTTCCGAGCAGGCACGTAACACACGTTGGCCCTGATCTTTTTCTTTCTTTGTTTCTTGACGAAGTCACTATAATGCTATGGCCCGACACATTGGACTGTTCCCACAAGTCAGGCACATACAACAAGGGCTAAGCAAAACAAGACGCTACCTAATTGTCAACCCTTCACGGCGATGACACGAATTTGAAAGCTGAAGATTACAATTGAAAATATCGCACTGGATTTACTACCGAGATAGTCCCCGCTCGCTGCAGTATTGAGAGATTCAGGCCAATACCATCCAACAGGGCCGAAGCATATCAAGTACTAGCAATGGGGCGGCGCAGGCTACTCTAGGCAGAATATTAATGAGCTTGACAACACGGATCCTCAAAATATTGCAAGCACGCACGACAAGAGCTGATAAACAATCAGATGTCCTCGGAACAGTTAGAGTGCCATCGACGCCTTCAGCTCATTCTGTAGCTCAACTAGCAAACCTACAAACGGTGAGAAAGAACACTACGCATCCAGAAAAGGGAGCATAGAACACTCACGCAATAAAGCCGACTGCGGCAAAGTAAACCAGATATCTCGAAAGCAGTTTGAGAAGGAGTTAGCGATCGAGCATTCAAAACGATGTCGCGTAATACTTCATCGTTCCAATGCAAGTAGATATGTGCGCTTCGAGATAATGAGTCGCCCACTGATTGTTATGTGTTCCGAGGATCGTACGCCACGTGGTTTTGCGAGGCTGAGTTCAATCTCGATGTTAGTCACACCGAAGAAGTCTGAGCGCATTCCGCAAATAACATGGCTGTAGTCAACTGTATGGACGGACACACCGAGAAGCAATCGTGAGCCTCAATACTCAGAGCACGAAGACAACAATTGCATCAAGCAATGGTATGGACGTTACAGGATCCCGATATGGAACTTCATATTTGAGTGCTAGAAAGGTCATGCGGATATGTTGTGCACGATCGCGCTGATGGAAGTCTGCAAAAGCCGAAACGAGTCGTCAAATGAGCGGTTACTTAGCAATGATGTATGAGACGTACTGGAACGCAGATATATACTATAATGACCTGGATTCAATCCAGAGCGACGGCCGTCTCCTCCAAAGTAGTTAAGAAATTTCATCGTGCGCTGACTCAAAGACACACATTGACCGTCACAGGCTTCTCACCGAAGATTGAGTCCGCTACTCGACATAGCAACAAGAACTTCGCCCTTCCATGGATTGCAATTTGAGCAGATGACGTGGCACATGGTAGCGTTGAGGTTGTGGAGTCTAAGCAAGGCGATAGAGAGATCACGGAGCGTCTTGGTGACGGGCTCGGTAACAGGTGCCGGACTACCATCGGCACTAAGTACAATGTATATTCATCGCCGCCGAGTGCTTAGAGACTTTATATCGACTTACAGTTCTTGTACGAATATAGGCCACCCAGTTACTCGATTGTACTGACATCGATGTCGGACACGATGAACAACGCTGTGCAGACCGCAGTGCTTGTACATTTGGCGGAGCTCCTTCATCCTTCCGAAAAGGCCTTATCTTAAATGTGAGAAATGAATATGTTGTGATGATGAAGAACACGACGCACGGCGAGAGCTTTAGGGCACCCTTTTGCCACCTCAAGCGACACTCTGCTCAGGAAATATTAAAGTTTAGTCTGTGCGGGATAAGGTAACAACGCTCATTCACGTACAAAATGAACATAGGCTTGTTTGTATTTGGTATCCCGACCAACGGGAGGTCAAGCTCGCAAACGTGTTCAGTAGACTTCCAAAGGAGTCGTACGAGACCAATATCGTCGACGCGCCTGCATTAAATTTGTCATTGGTATACATGCATAATTGTCTGAAAGGCTACTACTCACGCACGTAAATCAAGGACCAGGCCGCGATACGGAGGCAAAATACATAGCTTTGGCAATGCCAAAGGGAGAGTCGAGAACAAAGGGATGCGGACGGGGACCCGGCACGAACTTTGCGCCCAATATGGAAAGCATGCAAATCTCTGCCACCGCGTGATTTCATCCCCGGAATTGAACACTCAGTTGCCGTCCGCACAATGTATTGACGCGAAACTCAAAACAAAAATAAAAATGAGGGCCTTGTATTATTTCCTTTGATCGGGGAACTCAGCCAGAGAAACGAACATCCACGGACATGCGACAGGCCTACAGCCGCGGTGGTCGCTAGTCATGAACCTTGGGTGTGCCATCCGTGTCCGAGTGTCTATTGATCGGGCTCACGCGGGGTGTACCACCAATGCCAATGGTGCCTGAGAACGTGCGGCCCGATGAACCTCCGAGTGCATGAAACGGGAACCTCTCATCATCGACGCGGAGAGCTCCTAGGGACCTAGTCAGCTACTGCGCATTCACAGGCCTGTAGGGCCTCGAGCACGAAGTTCCAACACCAGCACAAGTAGCAAAGCAAGCTCCCCCGGCGATAGTATTCATAGCCGCACGTCATCTCAGAATGGAGAAATGTTGAGTGCTGTTGAGGAAGTAAGTGGATCAGGGTCTATACCGTATACGGATTTCTATGGACAGAAATCGTGATGTCGGAATTTCGGACCTTCTGTATGACTAAGGCCCCCGTTCGGACATCGCCATTTCTGGCCCGGCCTCCAAAGACCGAGAGACGCGAGAAAGCCAAGGTCATGGGAAAAAGGTAGTCACACATAGTCACATTATGTCATAGTTACTCCCTTTGGCCTGAAAGCACCGGATGCCGCGCATTAATATTCGTCATCCTGCTTGAAGCTCAGCTATCACAACAGTCGAACCTGTGTATAAGCATTGGCCTTGGTGGACATATCGGCCAATGCTTATACACAGGAATACTTGTCTGCATTATTGCATAACAAACAAATAAAGTTATTTCCATTTATGGAATGCTGTCTCATGCAATCCAATGTCAAGACCCACGCACACGGGTGAAGACATTTACATTATTCTCAGCTGTTAAATAGTTGCAAAGGACACTCTGTAGGGCCTATGGGGTTGCAGTTGGCACACACGAGAATTGGGTGCAGAGGCAGGCATGCAATGGCCGCTCACAAAAGCATGAAAAATGATTACATAAATAAGATAGTAACGCAAGTGACAAAAAATAAAGACCGAGCCATGGTTACCAGGCACAAATCATGCGCGTGGTCTCCGGAAATCGTGGGGAAAGACTCGGCCTTCAAATTTCGCGGGAGGCCGGGCCAAAAGTGGCGATGTCCGAACGGGGCCTAATTCTTCGCTGTTTCTGCTCTTTGCGAGCCTTTTGTTCTCTACATTACCCGGACCGACTGCAGTCATTTTGGTAAGCATCATGGGAGAAAAATGTAGTAACACGCCTGGAAGCTGGAGACACTCTGGAAGGTAAACGAGTACTAGTGCTCATTGTAAGGGGCTCAATTCTGTACGAATCGTCAGGATCTGGCCATACATGTCTATCCTAACGCATGACCCTCAACGCTCATTGCTTCCTCTCCTGCTAAGGCCAGTTTCTCGAAAACGCTCCTTGTGCAGGCTTTGCAACAGCAGATGGGAGGACAAGCAGAATGACAATGACAAACCAACCTTTGGCCATGGCACCCGCTAGGACCATTATGGACCTATGCCGTCCCACAAGGTTCGAGTGTCCGGGGTCCACTAGACAGATTTGCTTCCGGCCTCCACGATCGCGTGACAACTGAAATCTGACAGAACCCCCTAAACCTAACCGTGCGGTCAAAGTCTTGATGACCTGCTTCAGTAGCTTGCGACTCACGGATAGGCCCAATTTGCAAATGCTCATAGTGAGCTAATAATAGACTACAAGAACCCCGATCCGTCAAAGTCCAATGCTTGTCCATCCCTTTGTAGCAGTGTTGTTGTCCTGGCGGGAATTGATGGTTCCCATTCTCGGCGGGACATGGGATTCCCACTGGGATTGATGGCATCCCCGGGGGACAAGGGGAATGAACTCGGTAGAATTCTACATAGAAGTTCGGTTATATATGACTAAGAGCATTTATATGGCAAGTGGGATAATCAAATAAAGTTAACATGGCTATACAAATATCTTAATATACAGGTGGTTCTCAAAAGTCTTCAGCCCCCCTGTTTAAGGAAACTGATTTGCATTGCTTAATCTGGTATGTAACTGTGTGAACTGAACCTTTGTGTCAGTCTGTCGTTGCCTCTGATGCTCTACATGGCTCGCCTACAGCTTGACTCACTGATAAAAAACCATATTATTGGTGCTATATGTGCTGGTGCTAGTATACACTGTGCTGCCAAGCTTGAAGTGTATCTGCTGTACGTTTTGCAGAGGGAGGAAATATTGGATATTAGAGGGCTTATGTTAGGCAGGAGTCCGGGAGACAGCTTGGACTGGGCAGGCCTCGGCTGACTGTCGTCTGGGATGTGCTATACTCGAGCGGTGTAGAGCCGTGCCGATCATCCCATCACTGCCGATCACTCCAGAAGCACTCAAGAACTGGTTCCAATGCGTACTGATCAGTACCAGACTCAATCTGATCTGTCCAGTTTCGAATCAGAACCTCGCGATCGCATCAGCAACATGTTCTGAGACCTCCGAATGCATGATGGAATGTACTGGAGATCTTATCTGGATGATTAGGGATGCGGTCACATGGAGCATACAGCCAAGACACGTACCGGACTGCTGTCCGACGACAGGAGCCACGTACCAATTGGATGATCTGAGTTCTGGTGGAGCACTGGTATGGTCGGACACGATGTGGACATTTTCCTTCATTATGATTTATGTTTTTCCTATGTTCTTCTGATTTCTATGCACTCTATGCACGCCTCTTTGACCTATGACTTTTCCCTTCGACTTCTCTGTGTTTCAACTGATATGCACGTTATGCCCGTATGGAAATTATTAACTGTAGATGGATCTTTGGACTTAGTATAAATATGCACCCCATGTCGTAGGTAGAGGACAAGTGAGTTCTACCGCAGAGTCTCCCTCAGATAGGGTAACTTGAGTGCAATCCGTCTTAGTTCTTGTAAAACTCGTAGTTGTTCCGTCTTCATCTTAACATCTCGTCTCTCAAAACCGTCTCTCGTCTCTTACTCCGTAACTTGAACCTCGTCACTTGTTGTGACCACACCATACCGGCGTTGATTACCCGCACATATTGACTCCGTACCGGTCAAGTACAGACCCTTCAGGAGTTCCTGACCTTAGTTCTCGAAATCGATGCATACCGGCGTGTACTGAAGCGTACCGATGCGTACCAGTACATCGAGTGATCTCACCGCAGTCTACCCCTAACCTCCCAGAACAATGCAATCACGTCCCCAAAAGGACCACTGATCCCAGACACCCCTAAGTCAGGATCTACAAGTGGAGCCCACCGTGGGGGGGTTAAATGTGTCGTGATCCTCACGTCCACCGCGTTCGTCGCGTGGGACATCACAGCAGACTATTGAACCCCCTCATCCATATCGAACCGCTAACGCTTGGCAGCATAGACGCTGTATCAAAGAGCGCGCTACAGATTCGGATTCTGAGTCCGTAGAGTGTTACCTTGATTCGGACTTAGAACAACTTAACACGTCATTCGACTCCGGAGCGCAGTCTCCCTTCTCATTAATCAGCTCATCCGCAGTTCCATCGACAGTCCCCTCAGCCCCGTTGACTAGTTCATCACCACTAACCGAGCATGAGAGCGACAACTCAGACGCTACTGCTCAGCTCGTCTTACCAGATCCTAGTTCGTCCGTACCGGGACAGACGTCTTCACCCGTCGGTACGTCGTCAGTTCTGTCAAAACCTGTTAACACACAGGCTACATGGCCCCGGACATCGACCGTGGTAGCACCGGTACAGCCAGTACCCCCAGCTAGAATCATGTCAAACCGTCCTCCATGTCGCAGAGCTAGAGACGCTCCCTTCTTCGATGGACATAACCCGTTAGACCTTCCTCGGTACTTCGAGGATATCGAATATATCGCGACCGACTGCAACTTAGACGATGCGGCAAAGATCCAGTATGTGAAGTATTACACTTCGAGTTCCATAGCTGAGCTGTGGGATACCACTGACGGTGTCGGTATGGGAGCGAATGATTGGACGAAGGCGAAAGAGGCGATTATAGCGTTTTACCCAGCATTGGCGCCCGGCATGCGCTTCACCTGGGAGGACCTCGACAGGCTCGTCGAAGGTTGGAGGAGTAAAGGAATACAGTCGAGGGAGGATTTTGGAGAGTATAAGAGAGAATTCATGGTGAGGTCAAAGTATTTGGAACGTAACTTGATCGTTTCAGCGGAGGAAGCGGCATGCGCGTTCGTTTGAGCCTTTATGGGCAAGATGAAAGACAGGTTGCAGCAATGCCTAGAAACAAAGGAGGCTGACCTGTCCCCAGGCAAACCATATACGATTGACTTGGTGGTGAAGCATGCCGACTACATCCTGGCCGGTACGGTATTTGACGATGTACCGACAACTCGAGCACCCGACCCGATGATTCAGTCAAAGGTTAAGTCGGAAGAGGTGGATATTGGTACGGTGTGGGAAGCGGTCAAGAACATTCAGGTCCAGGTGCAGTCCCTCGGGCGAAGACCGCCGCCAGCGACGATGTCTCAGAGGAGTCCCGGGTGTGCGTTCTGTGGCGACACGAGCGACTACATTAGGTCGTGCCCAAAGGTGTTAGAGTATATCCAGGCAGGAAAGTGTGTGAGGGATGAAAATGGGAAGGTGACACTACCAAACAGAGGGTTCGTACTGAGCATGGCGGTGGGTAATAATTTGATGGAGAAGATAGATTCACTGTGTCAGGAAACCAGTACGGCCTCCATAAACCTCATAGAGGTAGCAACATCGACGGCAACGAGTACCGAGGTGTCGGAAGGCCCAGCCATGATGGCTGAGATTGTGGAGGAAGTATCAGACAAAGAGTTGGAGGTGGCACAGTACGAAACGTTGTTGAACGAAGTGAAGAAGTGAGCGTCAGCGGCAAAGAAAGCCAAGTTCGATGGAGTCGAGATACCGGTATGACCGAAACCCGGCCCAGCGAACATACCGACAACCCCAAATGTGAAACCGAGCGTACCAAAGCCAGCGGGTAACCTGAACATTCCCCAGGAGAGCAGATCGACAATGAATTTGGGTGGAAACCAGCCACAGTTCCGGTACGTTGCTCCAATCAAGGATCCGGCGACGGTTCAGAAGGTATTATCGAGGACGTTAGACTCGGCGGTAACGGTGACACAGCGGGAGCTCCTCGCTCTGTCTTCAGATATGAGGTGGCAGATGAAGGAGTTGACAACAGTGAAGCGGTATGCGGTCGGTAACGTCAACCTCATCGAGTCGGACCAGGAGGGGAGCAAAGTCGTGGAGTACCAAGCGGTACCAGAGTCGTTGGCTCCGGTTCTCTTAGAGTTGGGACCGGTGGCACATGACGTGCTTCCCATCCGCGTAATTAAGGTATTGATTGAGGATGCCATCAAAGCAGAAGCCATACTCGATCAAGGGGCAGTGGTGTGTATCATTTGGGAAGACGTGTGGGAGAAGCTAGGAATTCATTTAGATCCGGATCATGCGATGACGCTAGAGGCCACAGACATGGGGAAGTCATCGACATTGGGAAGGATTCAAGATGCCAGATTCAGGGTAGCAGGTGTGGATTTGAAGTTGCAGGTTCAAGTGGTTTCGGTGGCGCCATTCAAAGTGTTGCTGGGACGACCATTTTTTGCTCTTACTGAATGCAAAATGAAGGATTTCTTGTCAGGTGATCAGCATATAACCATCATGGATCCCCGAGATTGCAATCACAGGAGCAAGGTGTCGACCGGTATCCGGGTGTTCTGGCGTGCTCCGGAATCAGGTTTTCACAAGTTGAGGAACTGACGCATCGGTGCTGGTGAGACGAGTGGAAATCGATGGTATGCAAGACGTGCCGTGGAGTCGATCCGCCGGTACATGTACTGAACTCGTGTACAGATGTTTTATCTTTGCATTTTAATGACCCCGATTATTTATCTCGTCGTCCAATCCCTTCTCAGACCAAAATTAATTCTCAATTTGTTCAACCCATTTACAGTTTTCAACAAATGTCCTCTAATGTTTTGAATCAATCTGATTCAACTATTTCCCGTTACATCTCCCCTAGTTTTACCTTGATTACCCCAGCTCCGTTTATTTATTTGCAGAGATTGAAATTTCTTTTATCTCCCTGTACCGTTGCTTTGGACACTTCTTTGGACACTTTTGGTTCGGTGGTGTTGGATTCGGTGGAGGAGGAAGGAAGTGTTTTGGCATACAAGCGGGTGGCACAGAAGGTCCATCCCGTTCCGGGAGTATTACCGGAGGAGTTTCGTATAGTTCGAAGGCGACATCCTGACCCGTTGGCGGACATGCCAAAGTTACCGACAAAACCGGTACCGTTCATACCAATGGGAAAGTTTACACAGGAAAGGCTGGACGCGATGGAATTGGATCCAGGCGGATTTCTGTGGGATGAAGAGAAGAAGTTGGTGGTGAATCTGATCATGTTGCAGGAAGGAGCGTTTGCATGGTCAGAGATGGAGAGAGGGACCTTGGATCCAACGTATTTTGATCCGGTATGCATACCGACGGTGGTGCACGTACCATGGGTGCGGAAGAACATACCGATCCCCCCTGGGATACTTGAAAAGATGCTAAACATACTCAGGGAGAAGATCGCTGCCAGAGTTATCGAACTGTCGAACTCATCGTACCGCTTGAGGTGGTTTTGTGTGGTGAAGAAAGACGGAGCGTCCTTACAGTTCGTTATCGACTTGCAGGATCTGAACGGAGTGACCATTCGAGATTTGGCCGTACCGCCAGACATCGAGACACTAGTAGACACGTGCAGTGGGCGCGTGTGTTACATGGTACTTGATCTCGCTGTTGCTTTTGACCAGCGGATGCTTGACGAACGGTCCCGGGACTTAATGACGTTCCAGACCCCGCTCGGTATGTTTCGACTGAAGGTACTACCAATGGGATACATGAATTTGCTGCAGATTCTCCATGGAGATGTCATGTTTATTCTCAGCGACGAAATTCCTAAGGTGGCGCAGCCGTTCACGGACAATGTGATTACGCAAGGAGGGTTTACATGGTATGAGCGTACCGACGGAGGGTTCGATACGATTCCTGAGAACCCGGGCATCCGCCGGTTCGTCTACGAACACTTGTGTGATGTAAACCGAGTGCTGCAGAGGATGAGGAAAGTGGGTGGTATGTTTTCCGGGAAGAAATTTCCAGGCGTGTACCAATTCGGTGATATTTTTGGGGAATAAACTCACGTACCGAGGACGCAAACCGGATGATTCGAAGGTTCAGAAGGTGCAGGATTGGCCCCCATGTTGAACGGTGACTGAGGTGAAGGGATTTCTCGGTACGGTTGGTGTGATGAGGGTGTTTATCAAGGATTTTGTGAAGAAAGCTCAACCGTTGACCCAACTTACACGTAAAAACAACATATTCGATTGGGGACCGGAAGAGCAGGATTTGATGGACACGTTGAAGGACGCCATTATCGACTGCCCGGCGCTGTGCGCAATCGACTATGGGTTGGACAGAGTGGTTATCTTAGCAGTGGATTCGTCGATCATAGGAGTAGGGTGGACGTTAGGCCAGGATCACCCAGACGGTAGGAGAAGGATTAATTGGTTTGGGTTGATCAACTGGAACTCGGTACAGGCGACATACTCCCAGCTGAAGATCAAGTTATTCAGGTTGTTTAGGGCTTTGAGGGCAGTGAGGTTGTTTATTTATGGAGTTAAGCTCCTGGTGGTCGAGATGGACACAGCGTACATCAAAGGGATGATTAACAATCCGGATCTACAGCCGAACGCGACGATAAACTGGTGGATTGCAGGAATTCTCCTTTTCGACTTCAAGCTTCGCCATGTACCAGCTGCAGAATTCATGTGTACCGACGGACTGTCGAGACGGCGAGCCGTGCCAGAGGACCCACAGGAGGAAGATGACTATGAAGAGTGGATCGATGTGGCATATGCGTTTTTGTATGGAGCGGTGTTGAGTACCAACATCGAAGAAGGGTCCAGTATAGCCATGGATCCTCAGGGGCAGCAGTTCCCGGCCTCGGATTTGGTAAAGTCACGAGATAAGCAATTAGAGTTGGTTTGGTACCTCCTCGAACACGGAAGGAAGCCCTCGGAGATCGACAAGAAGCGCTTTCCCTCGTTCGTCCGGTACACCTCCGGATTCTTCGTGCAAGCAGGACGGCTTTGGCAAAAGACCCGACGAGAGCATCCCCAGTTGGTCGTCGAACTGGAATGCCACTGGTCGCTCATCCAGCAGGCTCACGGTGATCTCAGACACAAGGGAGTGTATTCAGTACATGCTCAATTGCTGGATCGGTTTTGGTGGCCGTCGATTTCGGAGGACGTCAAATACTTCATGCGTACGTGTCATATCTGTCAGGTGCACCAGACCACGAAAGTGTCGATACCGCCATTGATACTGGACATACCGACATTGTTCGCCCGGATCCACATCGACACGAAGCACATGCCCACTTCAGGAGGCTTTCACTACGTCGTACATGCGCGGTGCTCCTTGTCCAGTTATCCAGAGTTCCGACTGTTGCGAAAGCAGACTGGTCACACGATTGGGCAGTTCATTTTTCAGGAATTACTGTGTTGGTAGGGCACGTGTCCTGAACTCGTTACCAACAACGGTACTCTGTTTATCGCTGCGCTTGATTGGTTGCGGGATCGGTACCACATTTTGCACATCAAGATCTTGGCGTATAATTCTCAGGCCAACGGGATTGTCAAACGATGGCATTACGACGTCCAAGAAGCCTTGATCAAGGCAGCCGATGGGAACGCATCCAAGTGGCATGAGTATGCTTACTTGGTATTCTGGGCCGAGTGCATCACAATCCAGAAATCGACCGGTATGTCGCCGTACTACATGGTTCATGGAGTCGAGCCAGTACTTCCATTCGATCTTGCCGAGGCCACTTATCTTACCCCGCCGTTGGGTTCCCCGATGCGTACCGAGGAACTGATAGTGACCCGGGCGCGCCAGTTACAAAAGCGTCCGGTGGACCTCGATAGGATCGCGCAGTTGATTCGAGATGCTCGACACAAGTATGCTCAACAGTTCGCCAAAGTCCATAAGCACGTCATCAAGGACTATGATTTCCAGCCCGGTCGACTCGTACTTGTACGGAACACCCGGATCGAAAAGGAGTTGGACCGAAAGACAAAGGCCTAGTACTTAGGACCGTACGTCGTTGTCCGTAGGACACATTCCAGAGCATATATCATCTCAGAACTCGATGGATCGGTTTCCCAGATATGGGTTGCAGCTTTTCGTCTCATTCCTTATTTTCCCCGGTCTGACATTTCTGTTCCCCTTGACGAAATCCTTCGACGGGATGATGATGAACATAGCATGATGAAGGAAGATCTGGTAGAAGAAGACGGCTCTGAGTCGAACTCTGATACCTAGTCGCGAGTTCTGATTATGTTCGCCATCCAAGGTACCGGTACGCGTACCGACACGTACCGACGCCTCTTTATTTTATTATCTTTTAATCAATTATGATCCGTTTATGTTTTGACCATGGAACCATTTAAATTCTTTCATTCGGAACACTTTCTCGATTACCGAAACATTAACTATATGGCCTATCTTCGATTTCCATTTCGGTACAATAGTAAAATCACAAACGGACACTTAAGGACGATCTTTCCTTTTCTTTTTCTCTTCGTTCTTTTGTTTTACCACACCAAAAACTTAAAGAAAACAAAGAAAAATCCATATTCAAAAATATATACAGATAAATTACTACACTTTGTATTATTTTCCTTTTTCCTTTTTTTCTTTTGTCTGCAGGACCAGGTCATACCAATGCGTACCGACGCGTACCGACTAGTCCTCCTCCTCCTCCCTTGCGCCCACTTCCACCGTTCCCCTATCTCGCGACCCCGACTCCCTGCCAGTAATGTCTCCCGCCGTTTCATGTACCGCCCAAGGTGGCGTTGCACGTACCGGTCGATGTCGACCAGCCATCCCTCGATCTCGCGGGCATCCCACGTGATCCTCTTGCGCTCGACGGCGTCGACGTTGTCGACGTACCCTGGTACACGGGGTGCCTTGCACGCCAGCTGAGGCAGTGCCAAGCTGTTGTTGTTGCTGTTGCTGCTGTTGCTGCTGTTGCGGTGCAGAGACGACATGGTTGGAAGAAGCAGGAGAAAAACCCATCAGTATGACCACTTTTCCAACGCCCTCTCTCGCGTGATCAGCATGATCAAGCTTCCCACGTGTATCAGAAGAAGAGAAGGCGTGACTGGGGACAGTCATGATTTAAACACCCCGGGAGATGTAGAGCCGTGCTGATTGTCCCATCACCGCCGATCACTCCAGAAGCACTCAAGAACTGGTTCCAACGCGTACTGATCAGTACCGGACTCAATCCAATCCGTCCAGTTTTGAATCAGAACCTCGTGATCGCGTCAGCAACATGTTCTGAGACCTCCGAATGCATGACGGAACGTACTGGAGATCTTATCTGGACGATTAGGGATGCAGTCACATGGAGCATACAGCCAAGACGCATACCGGACTGCTGTCTGACGACAGGAGCCACATACCGATTGGACGATCTGAGTTCTGGTGGAGCACCAGTATGGTCGGACATGATGTGGACGTTTTCCTTCATTATGATTTATGTTTTTCCTATGTTCTTCTGATTTCTATGCACTCTATGCATGCCTCTTTGACCTATGACTTTTCCCTTCGACTTCTCTGTGTTTAAACTGATATGCACGTTATGCCCGTATGGAAATTATTAACTGTAGATGGATCTTTGGACTTAGTATAAATATGCACCCCATGTCGTAGGTAGAGGACAAGTGAGTTCTACCGCAGAGTCTCCCTCAGATAGGGTAACTTGAGTGCAATCCGTCTTAGTTCTTGTAAAACTCGTAGTCATTCCGTCTTCGTCTTAGCATCTCATCTCTCGAAACCGTCTCTCGTCTCTTACTCCATAACTCGAACCTCATCGCTCGTCGTGACCACACCATACCGGCGTTGATTACCCGCACATATTGACTCCGTACCGGTCAAGTACAGACCCTTCAGGAGTTCCCGACCTTAGTTCTTGAAATTGACGCGTACCGGCACATACCGAAGCATACCGATGCATACTGGTACATTGAGTGATCTCACCGCAGTCTACCCCTAACCTCCCAGAACAATGCGATCATGTCCCCAAAAGGACCGCTGATCCCAGACACCCCTAAGTCAGGATCTACAGCGGGGACTCAGGACACACTGTACTCAGGCTAGGTCGTCACGGAGGTAAGAGGATTAATACAATATACTCTACTACAGGAGGGGGATGTGGTCTTGTTAGGACTTGAACTTTCACCTTTTCTTTTATTTTCCTTTTACCATTTCTTTCCTTTTAACCGCTCCTTTTCATTATAATTAATCATCTTTTCAATCATTTCCTACACTCCTTTCACATGACCTTCATTCGTTCCATTCCGCTCCCTTTATGTAATCTTAGACAATAGGGCAACTGGTTCTCACAAGGTGATCACTGTATATAAGGAAGAGGAATCGCATCTGAACACCTGTTCTGCTTTTCCTCTTACCTCCATGACGACCTAGGTGAGACTGTGTCCCCCTCCTGTAGTAGAGTACATTGTATTAATCCTCTTACCTCTGTGACGACCTAGCCTGCATATAGCGTGTCCTGAGTTCCCACTCGAGTATAGCACATCCCAGACGACAGTCAACCGAGGCCTGCCCAGTCCGAGTCGTCTCCTGGACTCCCGCCTAACAGGTCTCACCTAGGTCATCACGGAGGTAAGAGGAAAAGCAGAACAGGTGTTCAGATGTGATTCCTCTTCCTTATATACAGTGATCACCTCATGAGAACCAGTTGCCCCATTGTCTAGGATTATACAATGGGAGCGGAATGGAACAAATGAAGGTCATGTGAAGGGAGTGTGGGAAATGATTGAAAAGACGATTAATTATAATGGAAAGGAGCGATTAAAAGAAAAGAAATGATAAAAGGCAATTAAAAGAAGGGAAAAGTTTGAGTCCTGACAGCTTAACTCTTGCATAATTTATACAGTATATATTGTATCCTTATCATTTGTACAAAAATTTAGCATATAGAGAAGTGCATCTATTTTTTTTTGTCCATTTTGCATGCCCACTGAGGAGGACTATGAATGTCACGACATGAAGGTTCAGTTCACACAGTTACATACCGGATTAAGCAATGCAAATCAGTTTCCTTAAACAGGGGGGCCAAAGACTTTTGAGAACCACCTGTACATTTGACGAAGGCCACTTTTGACACAGCCACTTTTAGTCAGCACTCCAAAAGGTAAATCCGCTGCTTCAGGCAGTCCTACAAATCACAAAAAAAACCCTCAAAGCGGTGACTCACAGATCACTCAAAGCGACAACTTACAAATCACTCAAAGCGGTAACCCCAAAAAACCCTCAAAGCGGCAGCATGCAAATCATATCCACATACACTTTCAGCTCAAACAATTCATTTCTCACTTGAACAAAATCGGAAAAATCATTAAAAATTTGGATTTAATTAGTAAATAAACATGCTATCTTCCTCATGAATTTTGGTGTATAAATTTCCACATCCCATCAACAAATCTGAGCTTTCTTGATCATGCATAAATAGTTTGCCTACTTTGCTATCAATAAAAAAATAGCCTTTCCCCCTCCTTTTGCATTCTCTCAACTAACTTCAGTGCTCATCTGACTGATTCAACAGACTATAGTGTGTGTATCCTCTTATACCTTCTACCTTTATTTCTATTTATCAGCTTATCAAGGACAACAATGCTCCTTCTGCCTCTTATATGTGTTCTCATCAGTCTTCCAATTCATGATGAAGCATACAATCAGAAAGCAGTGCTTACAGCTTTCTTTCAATGCAATGCAAGGCATCCTAATATGATACTAGTATTATATGAGGAATTTCCTTTCATTTTAAATGGAGATATAGAAAGTAGGTATCATGCAATAGACCTACACAAGATACAGGACCAGGACAGATGTACTATATCTCACCAGTCAAAGGAGACTGAGTGTCCAGGAACAACAATGATCCCTACTATAGCAGATGGCATTGATCCAAAGAGGAAAAAATACAGAAAGAGCAGTGACCATGTACTGTTTGCAAGAGTGTGCAATCTACTAACATAGATCCCTGTTGCACATATAAAATAGCACAGGACCTTTATGTAGTATTAGGACTCACTCCAATAGATGTCCTGAGGAAAAATAAAGTCATACATATGTCAGGACTCGAACTTTTCCCTTCTTTTATTTTCCTTTTTACCATTTCTTTTCTTTTAATCGCTCCTTTTCATTATAATTAATCATCTTTTTCAATCATTTCCCACACTCCCTCCACATGACCTTCATTCGTTCCATTCCGTTCATTTATGTAACTTTAGATAATATAGTCTCACAGTCGCTGCTATATAAGGTCTCAGGAATTGCATGAACTCCTTGTTCTGCTTTTCCTCTTACCTCCGTGACGACCTAGGTGAGACTCATCCCCTTTGTATTAGTTTAGACTTGTATTAATCCTCTTACCTCCATGATGACCTAGCCTGAGTATAGTGTACCCTGAGTCCCCGCTTGAGTACAGCACGTCCCAGACGACAGTCAGCCAAGGCCTGCCCAGTCTGAGTCATCTCCCAGACTCCCACCTAACATAAAAGCAGAACCCCACCCAGGCTCATCCTCAGCGTACATCGTTGCTGTCAACTCACCTTCACCCGGTCTAGAGGAGTGCTCCCCTTGAAGGACTCGACATGTAAACCCCCTAAATGACAACCCTCAACCCTGCCCAGACATTTTCGGATGTTCATGTATTACATAATACCACCAACCAACCTTTCCTGACCCCACCCGAAAGTCCTACCAAGTTTGCTTAGTGCTAACTCGAGGCAGACGCCGACAAATTCATCAGTGTCTAAAGTGTTGTGACCGAAGGTCACTGCTCGCCGACTTCTCTGACCCTGGCTCTCCGCGTCTCCCTTTGGTGGAGGAGCCACTTAACTTGGACGTGGGTGACATTATGTGTCCAGTTGTCAACGTCATTGTTGATTGTTATCTGGGCCGCATCGTTTCACCTCATCATAAAGTTTGCCGATGAACCTGTTCAACATTGGTGTAACCCTAGACCAAATGAACAACCCATCCCTGTCCCTCTGCCATCATCAAGATAGATCTCACCAACGAACAGCAATGGGCCCTTCCTGCATCAGCATATTGGAATTCAGACCAACCAGGCTACGTCACGACCAACAACAGTGGTGTCGTACACAATATCTGGTGGAGTGAAGTCTGGCACAGCTGGTATTCATCAGATGAGCAAGGAAGGAGAGCGAGGTGGCCCCCGGCTGCTCCGGCATCACCTGCACTATCAACATCCATGGTCCTACTACCTCCGACTCCAGGCCCTTACTGTGAGACTCATAGAGACTCTTCACTGCCAACCCCCCCTGAACCTTCGACACCCATGCCCAAACCCACGATGTCAGCCGGGGGTTTCAGTCAGCAGCAAATGGAGCAGATCACAGTGATCGTTGCAGGTGCCTTCGCCCATCAGGCAAACAATGCCCTGGCACCGGTCACTGCAGCCAATCCCCCGACCCCTAGTATTGACGTTGCCCAGCCACGTGAATTCACTGGTGGCGACGATTATCTAGACTTCAAATGCAAAGTCCTTCTTTTCATCTCCGCAAACCCGAGCCGATATCCCACAGCAGAAAGTAAGATCTATGTGGCTCTCTCCTACTTAAAGGGAGGTAATGCGGTGACGTGGGCGCAAAACTACATGGAGGAGTCGATGACAGCTGGCATTGTGACCTTCACCGACAGTTGGACAAGGTTCCAAGAATGCCTGGACGCCTCATTTGATGATCCGAACTGGAAGGAAAAGGCGCTAGTGAAATTCCAAACAAAGGTTCAGAAGGACCTCACTGCCGACGAGTTCTTCCAGGATCTTGATGTCGTCATCACGAGAGTGGGTCTAATGGATGACAGCATCATCTGCAACCGTCTGAAGAGGGCGATGAACATCGAGGTGGTTCGTGGAGTGCTGAGGTCAATGCCAGTGCCAACAATGTATGATGACTGGAAGAAGAAGGCGATCAAGATTGACTGGGGCGAACAACAGATCCGCGCCATCCAACGAGGCCACGTGTTTCCGCCCCCACCATGCCCGCAACAACAGCATGCACCCCCAGCTCATCGCCAGGTGGCAGCCCCCCACGTCAACAAACGCAATGCGACAGGCGTCACTTTCGGAGGCGCTGGCCAGCCAATGGACGTCTCGATGAATGAGGCACAATGCTGACGCGCGTGCTGGATCTGCGGCCAGCTGGGTCACTTCAAGGACAAGTGCCTGCAAGGACAGGGAATCGTGCAGCGTATGCTGCAGATGATGGCACCCAGTGAACGTCACCTCCTCACCAATGAGCTAGGCACAATGAAGGAATTGGCATTCGAGGAAGTCGTAGACACTCAAAGGTTGATGGTGGAGGATTATGTGGAAGAGGAGGGAGATGACGAAGAGGTTGTTGACTCGCAGGGTTTTGTGAGTGGTCAGGCATAGCCATCAGGGTGACTGACCAAGTAGAACAAGGGACTTTGAATCTGGATCTGCAAAAATATAACCAACCGTCTGTACAATACATAGATGCAAACGACGTTGATGGTTTTCCCAATTATGAAGTCCCCACCAGTGTGAATAAGGAAAGCGAGTACAAGCAGCTGTTCATGAGGGGAACTGGCAGACGTCAGCTGGACCTCCTCCTGAACGTCGGATGTAACGTGGAGGGTGAGATAAGGGAGGTGGATGCGCATGCCCTCATGGATTTGGGGTGTACAGGATCATGCATTGACATAAGGTTTGTTGAACGATATGGGTTGGAGACCAAGCGCTATATCAGACCCCTTGCAGTGCTCAATGCAGACAGCACACACAATGAGGCCGGTCTGATCGAGAAATACGTTGATGTCAAGCTGATGATTGGACACCACAAGGAAAGGATTGTCCTTGCTGTAACATCCCTAGTGTCATCAAACATCTTCCTTGGCTACGACTGGCTTCGGCGCCACAACCCGGAGGTCAACTGGAAGACAGGTTCGATTGAATTCACCCATTGCCCAGAGGAGTGCATGATCGAGAAGGAGGTTGTGGAGGAGATGAAGAGGGTGAGAGAGGTGCGAATGGACAAGGCATCCTGGCCTGCATACCTCAACGACTTCGCCAACGTCTTCAGTGAGAAAGGCTTTGAAAAGCTACCAGAACATCGCCCCTGGGATCACGTCATCGACTTGAAACCCAACTTCAAGCCTAGCAACTGCAAGATCTATCCGCTGACACTGATGGAACAGCAGTCACTGAAGGACTTCCTCGAAGAGAACTTAAAGTCAGGCCGCATACGAAAATTGATCTCACCGATGGCATTGCCCTTCTTTTTCATTAAGAAGGCTGACAAATCGCTACGCCTGACCCAGGACTACCGTAAACTCAACAACGGCACGATCAAGAACAAGTATCCTCTCCCCCTCATCGACAAACTAGTCGACAAGGTCAAGAAGGCAAAGTTCATCACCAAACTTGATCTTCGCTGGGGATACTACAATGTCCAGATCTGAGAAGGTGATGAATGGAAGGCAATGTTCCACATGAACATGGGTCTTTTCAAACCGACAGTCATGTTCTTTGGTCTTTGCAATGCACCGGCGATGTTCCAGGCTTTTGTCAACCACATCTTCAAGGGACTGATCTACGATAACTTGATCATCATCTATCTCGACGATATACTGATTCTCTTGCAAACTCTCGAGGAACATATCGAGATGTCGAGGCAGGTACTTCAGATCCTGTGAGAAAATGGTCTATACCTGAAGCCCAAAAAGTGCGAGTTTGATGCCAAAGTCGTAAAGTACCTTGGCCACATCGTTGGTAATAGCGAGATCAGAGCAGACCCGGCGAAGACAGAAGCAATTGCAGACTGGCCAGTCCTGCGAAACCTCAAACAGCTGCAATAATTCCTTGGCATGGGCAACTGGCTGTGACGGTTCATCAAGGACTACAGCAAGGTAGTCCATCCGCTGATGTCACTGACAGGCAAGAAGGACTGGGTATGGGAGACCAAACAGCAGGAGGCATTTGAGGAGTTGAGACAACATCTCTGCTCACCTCCAGTCCTAGCCATCGTGAACGATGAGGGCCCTTTCCACGTCGAAGCAGACTTGTCAAACTTTGCACTTGGAGGTGTGTTGTTGCAGAAGCAGGAAGGCAAGTGGAGGGTAGTCACCTATAGGTCACAAGCACTCCTACCAGCAGAATGAAACTACGAGATCTATGACAAGGAGATGCTCATGATCATTTCAGCACTCAAGGAGTGGAGACAGTACCTTCTTGGCGCCCGTCACCCTATCGAGATCTGGTCCGATTATGCCAACCTCACCTACTTCAGGTTGGCACAAAAGCTGAGCTATTGACAAGCTTGCTGGTGGACAGAGCTCAAGGAATTCGACTTCTACCTTGAACACAAATTGGGGAAGACGATGGGCAAGGCAGACCTGCTGTCACGCAAGACGGGCTATGATGAAGGCAAGGATGACAACGACGGGGTCGTCTTCATCAAGGAGAAGTGGCTGAACCAAGGAGTGGTGAGGACGTTGCATGATGAGTTGTTGGAATGAGTGGGTGATGCGCAGAGGGTGCAGGACAAGTTGGAGAGGCTGACAGGACTGACAGAAGTCGATGGGTTGGAGTGCATGAAAGGCAAGGTGTATGTGCTGTCAACGATGAAGGAAGCGGTGCTGAGGGAATGCCATGACTCAACCCTGGCAGGACATCCTGGATCATCAAAGACAGTCGAACTGGTATGTCGAGATTTCTGGTGGGCGTCGATGTTCTCCGACATCCAAGCGTATGTCCAAGGGTGTGATTGCTGTCAACGAACAAAGGCTCTGAGGGCGTCGAGGTCAAGGCCACTCCACCCAAATGCGGTCCCTGAGGGTCCTTGGGAAATTGTTACAGTCGATCTCATTGGAGAGCTCCCAGACTCGAAGGGACATAATGCGATCTGCATCGTCATGGATAGATTCTCAAAACAGATGCACGTGATCCCAATGATGACAAAGCTGTCAGCGGAAGGCATGGCTCAGTTGTACCGTGACCACATCTTCTGCCTCCACAGCCTACCGAAGAAGATCATCCATGACCGTGGCATGCAGTTTGATGCATCAATGATGAAGGAGCTATACAAACTCCTGCACATCGAAGGCAACCCATCAATGGCATATCACTCGCAGACAGACGGTCAGACTGAACGCGTTAACCAAGAGCTCAAACAGTACCTTAGGCTCTTCGTTAACCATCAACAATTGGACTGGAAGGACTGGCTCCCCCTCACAGAATTCACATACAACAACCGCGAACACTCGGTGACAAAGATGTCTCCCTTCTACGCAAACACCGGACGTCACCCTATGAGCTTCGATGCAGTACGAACTTCCTCTGCCAACATGTCAGCGGAAGAATTCGCGAAGCACATCAAGGAGACTCATTGCATTGCAAAGGACAACCTGGTCAAGGCAGCGGAGGACATGAAGCGCTACCATGACCGGACGGCAGGAACATCGGTGGAGTACCAGGCTGGTGACAAGGTCTTCCTCAACGGACAAAACATCAGTACAGACTCACCAACGAAGAAGCTTGCTGACAAGTGGTACGGTCCCTTCGACATTGTCGACAAGGTGGGAGCAAGTGCATACAAGCTCAAGCTCCCAAAGCGATGGAAAAAGGTCCACCCCATCTTCAACGAAGCTCTGCTAAAGCCCACTGTCGAACCAGCCTTCAAAGGCCAGAAACAGCAGTCACCACCACCACCGAAGATTGTTGACAATGAGGAAGAATACGAGGTCGAGGAGGTCATCAACTCACGTCTGCATCGAGGAAAACTGCAGTACCTTGTCAAGTGGGTCAGATACAACGAACCGACTTGGCAGCCTGAGACGGACTTTGGTGAGAACACAAAGGAGGCAATCGCTGAGTTCTATCAGAAACACCTTGGTGCTCCTCAAAAACTCGACATTCCTCGCCAATGACTCTGTCCACTCTTTGTCAACACCGAGCCAGACGACTGTGATCTTGGTTGGTCGGGATGCCCAACCTTGAGGGGGGGGGTAATGTCAGGACTCGAACTTTTCCCTTCTTTTATTTTCCTTTTTACCATTTCTTTTCTTTTAATCGCTCCTTTTCATTATAATTAATCATCTTTTTCAATCATTTCCCACACTCCCTCCACATGACCTTCATTCGTTCCATTCCGTTCATTTATGTAACTTTAGATAATATAGTCTCACGGTCGCCGCTATATAAGGTCTCAGGAATTGCATGAACTCCTTGTTCTGCTTTTCCTCTTACCTCTGTGACGACCTAGGTGAGACTCATCCCCTTTGTATTAGTTTAGACTTGTATTAATCCTCTTACCTCCGTGATGACCTAGCCTGAGTATAGCATGCCCCGAGTCCCCGCTCGAGTACAGCACGTCCCAGACGACAGTCAGCTGAGGCCTGCCCAGTCTGAGTCATCTCCCAGACTCCTGCCTAACAACATAAAGCTGAGGACATAGAAGCATAACTGGCAGCCAGACTGAAGATTGCAGTGAAGCACAATATAAGGTTGAAAGCAGTACTCTGACTGAGTAAGTCAGAGCCTCCAGGGAAAAGGTCAGCAAGGGAAATATTTATTTAAGCATTGCATTCCTATGTGACCCCTATCCTATAGTACTGAGCATCATTCTGGCAAACATTGAGGAAGAAAGATATTCAATATGGCTATCTGGAACTGTAGAAGCTGCAAGTTAAGCAGGAATGTGCAGGAACAAAAGGAAGGATTGTACATATTGATATTAAACTTACTACACATGTCTTTACACATAGGCAACTGCATGTTGCCTTATTATAATGTACAAGTGCAGCAAATGTCACAGATCTCTTTCCAGAAGGAAATACAGGAGATAATGTGACAATCAATATTGTACTTAGTGAGGCTTTAGTGTAATTAGAATTTCATAATAAAATTCAAGTTTCTTCCAGACAGACTAAGATAATATATTGTCTATAGAACTCAGATAAAGCCAGAATAGATATGAGCATGGTGTTTAAAAACTAAGTCCTGGCAAAGCCAGGATGGATCTAAGCATTTCATTTAAAAAATAAGTCCTGGTGAAGCCAGGATGAATCTAAGCATTGCATTTAAAAAACAAGTCCTGGCAAAGCCAGGATGGATCTAAGCATTGCATTTAAAAAATAAGTCCTGGTGAAGCCAGGATGAATCTAAGCATTGCATTTAAAAAACAAGTCCTGGCAAAGCCAGGATGGATCTAAGCATTGCATTTAAAAAATAAGTCCTGGTGAAGCCAGGATGAATCTAAGCATTGCATTTAAAAAACAAGTCCTGGCAAAGCCAGGATGGATCTAAGCATTGCATTTAAAAAAAACAAGTCCTGGCAAAGCTGGGATGGATCTAAGCACTGCGTTTGAAGCGAAGTCCCAGCTTTGCCGGGACTTCAGCTGATTACTATTTACTGCATGAAGCTCAGTGCGCATGTAGTGGGACTGCTTACTAATCTTTGCATCCCATTGCTTCTTCCCATCCCATCCCATCAATCCTGGTGGGATCCCCACAGGATCCCTTCCATCCCCAGGGGATCCCCACAGGATTGGACAACACTGCTTTGTAGGACCCCTGGCAATGCATTCAGAGGCCTCTGACAAAATCCAGATAATTTTGGTCAAGAAAGTTTTACAAAAAATGCTCCCCTTGCTCTGAAACATGCAAATCCAGGTTCATATAGCATGGGAAAGTTTTCAAATCCAGATAAAAGTGTCAGAGGCCTCTGTAGGCATTGCCAGGGGTCCTCCCTTTGTTCATTGCAAAGCTTAAGCTTTCGCACAATACGGCCTCCATTTGGATGACATTGACATGAAAATGACTTATCAACAGTGACAGGGGAAATACTTTCTTTGTGTTCCCGATCAACGTCGGACTAGATCACGGTGACCTGGCATTTTCAGAGGTGAGGAACCTCATGATCATTAATTTCCAGGTCTACAGGACGTCTACCAGACACGCAGCCGGCCAATGCCAGAGTCCCATCTTCTATGCAAATATAAGCTCCGAGCCGTATTCAGAGAATTATAATGCATATGGAATGTGCAGTTTATTGAGAGGTTGCTCCACCATATGCAGTGTACAGTTAGCTCAGCAAGAGAGCACAGTTCAAAAATGGATCCCGATATGGAGCTTCATATTTGAGTGCTAGAAAGGTGATGAGGATACAGTGTAATAGTACTCCTTGGGACACTGCACCATTTCTCCTTCAGTTTTGAGTATTTTATTATGAAAAAAATCAGGTAGCTTCGCATGAATGATACCTACACTCCCTAGAAGTTTGAAGAAATTTAGATGTAAATTAAAATTAGGAGAGGTCAATAAGTAGTAAAAATGCGAAAACTTAGCTGATAGTCAATTCATAAATTGTAAAATTAATTTTTTCAATCACTCCTCTGAGCCAGTGAAGGACATATCCATTGAATATATATACTAAGGTGCATATACATAAAATTTGGACACAAGTTTGCCTGCTTGTTGAATTATAGAAAGGCAGATAATTCAAATGAGTGGTTGAGTGTGACAACTGCTGCGTCGATCCACACATGCTCGTGTGCGTAGAAGCGCAGTATATGCACCCATGTGACACTGTCACTTGGTGTCCCAAGGAGTTGCTTTTTGTGACAATTGACTCTTTTCTTTCTTTCATCTATAACATTTTAATTTGACTACCACAGAGCTCAAATTTTTGCTTTAATATTGTACTATGTATCTAGTCTCCATTCATGTTTTTTTTTAAAGTAAAAAAAGTTATGTTTCTCAAGCTTCAGAGGCATAAGTTGAATTGGTGTCCCAAGGAGTACTATTACACTGTATGTTGTGCACGATCGCGCTGATGGAAGTCTGCAAAAGCCGAAACGAGTCGTCAAATGAGTGGTTACTTAGCAATGGTGAATGAGGCGTACTGGAAAGCAAATATATACTACAACGACCTGAATTCAATCCAGAGCGACGGCCGTCTCCAAAGTAGTCAAGAATTTTCATCATGCACTGGTAATAGTCAGCGACTCAAAGACACACATTGACCATCACAGGCTTCTCACCGAAGATCGAGTCCGCTACTCGGTATGGCAACAAAAACTTCGCCCCTCCATGGATTGCAATTTGAGCAGATGATGAAGCACATAGTAGCGTTGATGCTGTGGAGTCTAAGCAAGACGATAGAGCGACCACAGAGCGCCTTGGTGAAGGGCTCTGTAACAAGCGCCGGACTACCATCAGCACTAAGTACAATGTATATTCATCGCCGCCGAGTGCTTAGAGACTTAATATCGACTTACAGTGCTGGTACGCATAAATGCCACCCAGTTACTCGATTGTACTGACATCGATGTCGGACGCGATGAACAACGCTGTGCCGACCGCAGTGCTTGTACATGTGGTGGGGCTCCTCCATCGTTCCGAGAAGGCCTTATCTTAAATGTGAGAAATGAATATGTTATGATGATGATGAACGCGACGCACGACGAGAGCTTTAGGGACCATTTTACCATCTCAAGCGACACTCTACTCAAAAAATATTGAGTTTTAGTCTGTGCGGGATAAGGTGACAACGCTCATTCACGTATAAAATGAACACAGACTTGCTTTTGTTTGATATCCCGACCGATCGGAGGCCAAGCTCGCAAACGGAACGTGTTCGATAGACTTCCAAAGGAATCGTACGAGACCAACATCGTCGACGAGCCTGCATTAAATTTGTCATTGGAATACATGCATAAAAAAATTGTCTGAAAGGCTACTACTCACGCATTTTAATCAAGGACCAGGCCGGGATACGGAGGCAAAAGACATAGGTTTGACAATACCAAAGGGAGAGTCGAGAACAAAGGGATCCGGACGGGGACCCGGCACGAACTTTGCGCCCAATATGGAAAGCATGCAAGTCTCTGCCGCCGCGTGATTTCATCCCTGGAATTGAACACTTGATTGCCCACAATCTAATGTATTGACGCGAAACTCAAGAAAAAATGGCGACCTTGTACTGTGTCCTTTGATCGGGGAACTCAAGAAAAAGGCAAGCGAAATCAACATCCACGGACATGCGACAGCCGCAGTGGCCTCAGTGTACATATCCGATTTGAAACACAAAGCGAACTGTGCTCAAGAAGACAAGGCAGACTTAGAAGGATACAGATGCAAAATACCAGTAAGCAAAATACGCGGAATAGTAGACTTGATAATATTTTACGACTTCTATCTACGATATTTGCTTTCCACGTTACCAGCGTCGCCCAGGCCGGTAGCCAAAACTCATCAAAAACACAGGTTAATTATTGATTGTATCGGGGAAAGGGCTTGAGAAAACTCACCACGTTCAGTGGAGCTTCAGATTTCTGAGCCTCGTTAAAACGTATTTGACGAAATTGACACTTTGGTTCTGCAAAAATTCCTGGTTGGTCTGCTGTCTCTGCGGCATATCCTCTTGTGCCAGCTTCTCTTCGCCAAAAGTGAGACACTTGACGACGACGTCCTTAAAAGCAGTACCCATAGTAACTGGAACCTTCTCCTCAGCAAATCGCTTGATATCACGCCATCGAAGCCCTGGACGGACACGACCTGCCGGTTCGTCGGTCCTCGCAAGCTCATCAATATATTTGCCGTCTGTGAAGTCGAGCACGGATTTGTCGCATTCGAAGACCTCCTTTTCTTCATTCCAAACGAAGAGAGACTTCCAGATTGCAATCTCCAGAAGACAGATACCTAGGCTGTAGATGTCGTCGCGCGTTTCGAAAGGCAGATGCAATCGGGTAGATAAATGCCTGGGATGGCGATATAGCGAAGCCCAAAGTTTGCTACGCGCTTCGCGCTCTGCCTGCGAAAGAGGAACCGTCCTCGAGCTCTGCGATCGAGACTCATTGAACGCGACGAGGTATGGTTCGCCTAGTCTCTGAGGAGAGAGAATCGAGTCCTGCGTCAAAATGGACTCAACCAGTATAATCGAGTCCGGCCGTATATCCTTATGAAGCAAGCCGAGAGAGTGTACGATCAAAATGGCACTTGACAACTTGATAGATAACTCAAGACGCTCATCTAGAGCATGTCGAGGTTCTTCTAGCAGGAGGCTGCGAAGGCTGCGAGGTTTTCGACTGTTGGGCGGCAATCTGAAGACAAGATCATGATATTCCTGTTCTGAAGTAGAGAAGCCGCAGCATGGGAGCACTCCGACACTCGCTGTGATGCTATGGCCAAGATCGTCGTGCTCTTCAGCAAATAAGCGGACAATGCGCTCCGTGTCGCCGAGTACCTGGGCTTCCTTCCCTTGCTCCAGGAAGTGAGAAATATTTCTGCGATCGATCAGGCACCCCTCGAAAGGTCCCTCCTCGACGAGAAGTAAATCGGATCTCCGGTGCTCCAGAGAGCGCACGGAAGTAAGGAGATCGCACTTTATCCATCGCACAGCATGGAGACGTCGCTCCCTTTCTCGAGCTATTACAACAAAGAGAAGGTCGGAGCCTCCATCTGACGGACTCCTCGGACTGGCGTTATGCGGGAGCGATATGCGCAAGTGTAATTTTGGGGAGGCCAGGAGGATATCATGAAGCTCGGTAAGCCAGTGCTTCAGTCGACCCACTGCATCTTTGATTTGGTCACAACCGATGGCGAGGAGCATAGTTTTGTTTCGAATTTGGGAGAGCGAGCTCTTTTTCCCCTGGTTGTCAGTTACTGTCACGAGTCGATCCGACAGAGAAAGAGCAAGCTTCGCAACAAGCAGTCGGCTTGCCGAGGAATTGCTCTGACCAAGGCGTACGGCCCAATCCAAAACCACTTTCTGTGCAACGTTGAGAGCCGAAGTGGCGTTCTGAAAGACATCGTAGAGGATGCGTTGAGATTCGATATTTAAACTATCCCCTTCGGCACATTGGGCTTCAGTCGCGACCTCAAAAGAAGCGGAGGCATTTCCGATTATTTTATTATGACTTGAGGACTGCCGAGAAGGGTTCTGCCCGCTTTTGCTATCGAGCGACGCGCCGTCGATGAAATGCGAGAGATAGCGAAGTTTTTCAGCGTAATAGATAGCGTCTTTGATACGCTCGGCGTGTTTCGCTTCTATTCCCTTGTATGCCAGTACGGTACGAGCAGTTTTGACGAAACCTTCCACAGTGGATGGTATGCCAACAACGAAAGCCGCAACATCCATACGCAAAAAGTCTAGTTCAAAGTCAATAGGAAGTCTGAACCACTGATAGACCTACTTACAGTAAGAGAATCACAATCAATGTGGTGGAGGAAACTAGATCAACGGTGCACCAAAACTAGGGGGCAAATGTAGCACGTCGTTAAGAATTTAACTTAATGTGTTTGAATGTTGGAGTACTGACGAGCTACCAACGGTAAAACCTTGCGATGCGATGCCAGCTAGACAGAGGACCTATATGGGCCCACAAAAATCTACAATGATCCCGTGGTCATTGTACTGCGATGCAATACTAGTGCCGTGGAAGCTGTCAAATTAATGATCTAAATTTCTGAAAAACAACGTGTCAAGGAAGGAACAAAGGAACACGTGTTATCCTTGTTCTTTAGGTTTTCGACTAAAACAAATTTGAAATACGGTTTTTGCGGGGTCTCCCACAGTATGTCTATGACTTCTCCGAACATTTTCGTAATTATTTGCTGTTACTCAAGTCCCAACTCCTGACGTGTCTCGATTCAGCTCGTAATATTAATATAGTTTATTGTGCCCAGAATTTGAATTATAAGAAAATCATATACAATATATCCACGTTCCGCTAGCAACAAAGACCATAACATTATGATACTGAAGAGCATTCGCCACTATCGATACCACGCTCGAGATAAATGTTACACCCAAGCTCACTTTGGACTGATTGTCGTGCTCAAAAGACGAAAGATGTAGCTGTCGTATCATAACAGGAGCCAGCGGCATCCAAGGCTCAGTTCTTGCCGAAAAAAGCTGATTCAACAAAAATACAGTATGTCAGCATGAAACTCAGTGTGACAAGACGGCAAATTAAACGGACGAAGATATGACTTGATGGCGAGTGTTGCTTCACGCCTCAGTGAGCCGATATCGCAGAGAAATCGGTCAACTTTGTCTGCATCCCGAAACACTAGGAGACGTCGTAAGGAACGAGGAGATTGCTGCTTGACAATATCATTGAGACGCTGTAAGGACGCATCAATAGTCGGACGGGCATTTGGATCCTTCTGAGTCATCGCATCAGTAAGCGGCACAAGGAACTCGAGATTTTCATAGTCCTTTATAAAGAACACGACGTAAGCATTGGGATAATTGAAAATTTAGCAACGTACACACCTCAACAAAGGAGTGTTTAAACAAATTCCCAAGGATGAAGACATCGACCAGAAACGGATTGTACGGATCATCTTGATAAAGCTCAGGAAGCTCCTTATCTTGACAATCCTTCCCAGTGACGAGACAACCTTTAGTTGTGTCTTCAAATCGAGAAGATATCCCGAAGTCTGTAAAGTAATACCTAACCGAGGGAACGTCTCGACGCCGACGTGGATTGGCATAGTTCCTTCCTGCAGCGTCAAGATCGGGAGCACCAGGATGGAATCCTCTAGGATACAGCGGCACGCCGTCCATCATGATGTTGAGGATTGAGCAATCTCTGCATAATTGCGGTTAAAGTGAGCGTGTTTGATGAACGATACAAAAATTGTACAACACCTGTGCGCTACTCCTTTGCTGTGGATGAAAGACAAGCCCTAGAAGAAACAGAACAACCTATTGGCCATGCTTTTGGTATGCAAATGGAGGAAGAACAACCAACCTCCAACGTCTGACTCATAAAATCAACAACTTCATCTATAGAATTGAACGAAGGCTCATTGAACATGACCAGTAGCGGCATGACCATGAACTCCAGATTTTCTCCTTCATCGCTGAATACGTCAAGGATCGGAACACAGTTATTTCTTGGATCCCTACGCAGCTCCTCGGATGCGAGATATAGGGCAATGTCTAGTTCATTGCTTCCCTTGCTGAGCTTTTTGATAGCCACGCGTGTCTTATCTGATACACGAGTTGCGTCGATAACTTTAGGATGCTTCGACGTTCAAGTCTGGTCAGAGACGCACTAAGCGAAGCTAGAAAACTAACTTATAACGTACGATATTCGGATGACTATCTTCGCAGAGTAGCGGTTCTTTCTTCTTCGTGACCCATGAAGGTGTCCAACCTGGGCGGAATCGTGGGCGAAGTTCGTAACCATGCTTCTTGAGCAGATCATACTGGTCTCGCCACCACATTTCACTTTCTCCAAGACCATAGAGAAATCCTGCCCTGCTGTTTGCATTCTTGGTCGAGGTTGAGCTCATAGCTGTCGGGAGAAGGGGGTCGTCAAAGATGAGTTGTCACGGCGATCAATAACGTAGACATTATTTTGCTGTGACACGTGTGAACTCGACTCGGAGTTACCTTTAGCTTGTTCACATCACTCATGAACCTTAAAAGAACAACAAACTTAGCAACAACGTATGGCCTGTCTGCTCCGTATTGTGGACACTTCTTGTTGTTCGCTCTGGTAACCTGACAATGACGGAACTGCTTTGGACTATCCGTATAAAATGTGGCTCCAACCTGTAGCCAAACGGAAGTTATCATATTTGACCTCCCACACGGATGAACGCTACACTCGAAACACTCGCAAAACTGGATCTGCAGACGGGTTCCTCAGTTACGGCTTCCAATAAAGTATACACAAAAAGACTCAATAAAATCAAGCTCCCATCCGTCAATAAAGTGGTGCGTCAGTTTAGGCATTGGAGATTTCGAATATTGACATATACCTAGGATAATTGTATCAAGGAATGCAAAACTGGGTTTGATAAGAATCTCGGTCCATACATGGGCACATATTTCGAAGAGGGAGACAGAAGTGACGTCGTGACTCGGGATCTCCAAGACAGAATTTTCAAGTAAGCCGAATGATTTGGACCAGGTTTCGTTGCTTTGTGACACGTTCCCATACTCTCAGCGTAAGCCAGCAGTGTAATGCCTTTGTGAAACCAAGCATTATCAAGAAGGTCATCGGAAGTATCCCTCTGCCATTATTTCTTCCTATCATGAAAAAGAGGGTTCTGGCAATTAGGCAACTTGATACACTCGAGTATGGTGTGCGGGTACGTCTGTTTTCACACGTCGAGTTCTAAGTTGCTGATATCCGATTTCCAGTCATCCACCAGCAACAGAGGACGGTATGGGGAGGTTTGCACTTTTGCGTTCCATTCCGAGGACCGTCTGCGCTCTCTTTGCGAGGGTGAAGTGGTTCACTCAGATTGGCGCACCGAGTTCCAGCGTGAGTAGCGTTTTCCTTCATTTGCAGTGCTCATGTGCTCATTTATGCCCAAGTATTTGAGACTGCATCACCAGAGCGCACATGGAGTATACTCGGATATACCGAGGAAGGCTTCGAAACCTGGTGGAGGGGAAGGAGGGCGGAGACAAAAGTCGGTGGTGCGTATCAAACACTCAACTGTTTCCAAGATGATTGCCATACTAAAATAAATCACGAACCACCCTTAGACAGCTGGGCAGATTTGAAGGCACTGTGCAAATCTGTCGTTTTTGTATGTGATGACATCTGCTCAGAGGTCCGTCCAAGTGAAAATTGCACTTTTGGCTTTGTTACTCACACAATCGTTAGTACATGCGACGACTTCCATGTATCGAAAGATTAGAGAAGCTCGCAAACCAGTCTCAGGAGATAGCCGTCAAGCTAATGCGACAAATGTCGCTTCATCCTGAACAAGCAAAAGTGATTTCTATTTTGTTTGGATTCAGCACGCCGTAAGTTACCATCTTTTCTTTGACATGTTTGTAAATTCATGCATATATTTGCTCTTAGACTGGTCTTCGCGCTTTCCAGAATTGCAGATAAAGCAAAGGAAGGACTCAAAGAAGCTGACGCCTTTTTGAGCGTCAAAGCAGAACGCCTTCTTCAGCCCATATCTGAACTAGAGCCTCTTATGCAAGAAACCGTCAATTTACTGAAGGTATGATAATGAAAACAGCAAGCATCTCAATTGGATCTGACATTGTGCTATCTCTAGCGTTTCGGTGCAAATCTCAGATATCGCCCATATGCAGTAGCAGCAAAGGAAGATGGCAGCCACCTTGCCTGTATGTCATAACAACCTCATTCTAGCAACTCTGAATACTAATCACCTGCCAGACAAGCCGAAGCCTTCTATTGCTCAGCTATTCAGCATGTGTCCTGATGAACTGACCGATGAGGCTAAAGCCATCGCACTGGAGACCGGCCTAGCAAAGGACGAGGAAAGCTTGAAAGTTACTGTTGATCAAATCCAGGGCGAAGAAATTGGCAACGTCGCCCAAAGAATCGTTGAGGACTGTGTAGACGAAGAAGATCCTGGATTTGACCTTGCAGGTATGTTTCTACTCTCAACTCATGACCAACAGGCACTCCTCACGGTTATTGTAGTTTTACGAAACCTCGGACTCGATGAGATTCTAATTTCGGACGTGCCCCTTGACATGCTCGGGTATGGCGCATCTTCTGTGGTTTCCCTTTATGCTTCACCTACTGACTTGTCTAAAGTGGTACGTCTTTTCTAGTTGGGCTCTTGTGTTTATCTTCTCACTCTTACTCCTCAAAGTATGCAATAAAGCATAATAAAATGTACGGAAAGAGTGCAACATGGAATGTAAGTGACTTAAATGATGATTGGTACAATCCTGACAGTGCCGCATGCCGCATGCAGAAAGTTAAGCGGGAGGCCTCGATTTGGGTGACGCTCAAGCACGACAATGTCTTGCCTCTCATCGGCTACTGCATGCATCCGACTGAGCAGTATCCTGCGCTGGTTACTCCAGTATGTGCCGATGGGAGTCTGAACTCGTTTCTGCAGGACCACTCCGTATCCGACCGAAAGAAGATGGACTTTGTAAGTCAATAAACTCAAAACAAGCTCGGTGGCTAAGAGTTTGCCTTCTGTACAAAGCTTCATGGAACTGCATCTGGCCTTGCATACTGTGAGCTCACTTGTACTCGATGATGTCGTCTATTCTGATGTGCGGCTTCATTCAAGTACATTCAAGAAAAGTGTCTCACGGAGATCTCAGAGCGGTAATAAATTTGTCATTAAAAAAAGAACATTGTTGATACTGTTAACTGCAGGCAAATATCCTTGTCGACAGGTTACCTTCAGGAGAAACTCGGGCTGTGATCTGCGATTTTGGATTATCCGATTTTTTTGTGGAAGTTGCTGATAGGCTTTACCAGCCAACAAAGGACCAGAAAACCGCAGACAAGTGGCTGGCACCGGAGTTGATGTTTGCCAGAACTGGTACAGTCGCACGGGTTAGCAGTGAGGGTGATATGTACGCATTCGGCTGCGTCATTTTGGAGGTATGTAGTATTGAAAAACAGCATATATCAAGTATTGACCGGCCCTTGCATTGAACCGTTGCATTTTCAAAGGTTGCCTTCGGCAAAGAACCTTATCATGCCTGTCCTCCGGGGAGCGATGGCGATGCGAAACAGAGAGGAAAGCTCCCTGCCCTGAAAGCTGAAATGAATGATGTGTATTGGCCGATAGCAGAAAAGTGTTGGGAATACATGCCGAGAGACCGACCAACTGCATCGTGGGCCGCTTCCTTCCTTGCAAACCGTCTTGATCGTGAGGACGGGACTCTTTAGCTGATGGACAGTACGAAGATTAGCTTTGTTTTCGTAGTATATTTCAGGCTATTTCGTAAATTAATCGTTATTATTTTCTTTCTTGTCTACTAGACCCGTGAGGAGCAACTCTGGATCAACGATAACCCAATCGACACATGGAGGCCACTAAGAATCGCTCAATCTAAGCGATTTCAGGTAAATTGCAACATCTTCAGAGCTAGGTCTGTCCTGAGGCTTGCGTCTCCAGCATTTCAACATGAGTGACCAGTACACCTTATCAATGTGAATGTCGTCTGGACGATCAGGATGTCCACCCGATAGTAGAAGCTCATAGGAGCAACCATCAAATCCCCACGGGTTGCGTGCAGTGAGCACCTGTACGACAGACCGGATTCAGAGGAAGTATTTGGAAATAGGGCAAACATAATCTGATTCTCACCTCTAAAAAAGTACAAGCATACGACCACATGTCTGAAGCGCATGTTGGTATACTGTAAGCCGACCCGCTCTCCTCCTTCTCCATGAGACGCTCCGGTGATAACCAGTCTAGTGCACCTAATTTTGTGGTTGACGCGATATCATAGTCATTTGCAAAAGAAAATTTTGCAGAGCCGAAGTCCGCGACACACGCAGTGAGAAGACTTCCCTCCTCCTTCACAAGAATGTTGTTCTAGTAGAACTGAACTCAGAACACGCCCCGCCTGCAAAACAATATTCTTGAAATACGCACCCCCTTTATATCTCTGTGTACAACAGGCGGGGACAGGGAGTGCACTGAGAAATGAAGTCATAACAAAACCTTGAGTAAATAATGGAACGGTGCTTGCAGTACATGAGTCCCTTGGCAACATCGTGCATCTGGCATCCTTTGATCAGCCATTAACGCTTATGTGGGAAAGTAAACTCACTAGTTTGGCACGGGTCTTTACCGGCGTACTTGGGCTGTTGTCCACCAGATAACGAAGATCTCGTAGCGGATAATATGGCATTACAATGGCTGGAAAGATACTGCCGCGATAGCTCTCCATGATTCCGAGAACCTCGACAATGTTAGGGTGGGTACCTATCTCACGCCACATCCCGCACTCACGTCTGAAATACTACAGAATAAGTTCAGCAAGGCAAGAGGGTGCAAGAAAGGAAATTAGAGGCGCCCCTGGTATAGTTTTTCCCTTCTGGCCGGTGCATCTAAAACTTTAACTGCAGTCGCCCTATTAAACTCTTTTACAACGACACGTCTCTGAATAACAGGGAATTTAGTTTGGAAGATCGTATTATAGTCATGTACAACAAGGAGCTTACCTGGGGCTGTTCTGACTGTACAAGGGTTCCCAAGTGCACGAATGTTCTCCATGCGTGATAGATTGAAGAGTCGACTGCAAAGTCGGATTCAACCAAAACCGGAAAATTCCAGTCTTGTCGAATTTCTGCCACGAGTCAGTGAAGACGACAACTTCGGGATGAGATTTCTGAACCACCTGCAAGAATCCTCTTCCTTATCATTTCAATATGAGTTTCCTCCTGGCTTTCTCCACTCATGACTGTGCTGCTCTTTATGATGCGCTGTGTATCTGTGAGGTCCACGCAGGAAGCAGGCTGAGCGAACGTTGGGATGGAGCTCAAGTTGCAATTTAGTAGTTAGTCAGGCCAGTCATCATTAGAATGATAAGAATAAATTTCTGTTGACTGATGCATAGCGACTGACAGCGGGTAACGGGCATCGTGATTGTTGCCATTAGTATTCATAGCCGCACGTCATCTCAGAATGGAAGAGGAGAAATGAGTGCTGTTGAGGAAGCAAGTGGATCAGGATCTATACCGTATACGGACTTCTATGGACAGAAATCGTGATGTCGGAACCTCGGACCTTCTGTATGACTAATTCTTCTTTGTTTCTGCTCTTTGCGAGCGTTTTTTATATTTGTTCTCTACATTACTTGGTTGGACCGACTGCGGTCATTTTGGTAACCGTCATGGAAGAAAAACGTAGTAACACGCTTGAAAATTGGAGACACTAGTACTCTGGAAGGTAAACAAGCGTTGTAAGGGGCTCGATTTCGTACGAATCGCCAGGATCTAACCATACATGTCTATCCTAATGCATGACCCTCTCCTGCTAAGGTCAGCTTCTCGAAAACGCCCCTTGTGCAGGCTTTGCAACGGCAGATGGGAGGACAAGCAGAATGACGAACCAACCTTGGCCGTGGCACCCGCCTAGGACCGTTATGGACCTACGCCGTCCCACAAGGTTCGAGTGTCCGGGGTCCACTACAGAGATTTGCTTCCGCGATCCGCGATCGCGCGACAACTGAAATCTGACAGAACCGTACTGTCAGAGTCTTGACGCTTGACAACCTGCTTCAGTAGCTTGCGACCCACGGATAGGCCCAATTTTCAAATGCATAGTATGAGTTAATCATAGACTACAAGAATTCGGATCTGTCAAAGTGCAATGCCTGTCCATCCCTTTGTTCATTGCAAATCTTTTGCACAAGAGGGCCTTTGTTTGAAAGACATGAGAATGTCATGTCAACAGTGACAGGTAAGACTCTTTCTTCGCGTTCTCGATCAACGTCGGACTATGTAGATCACGGCGACATGGCGTTCTCGGAGGCGAGAAACCTCATGATCATTAAAGTCCAGGTCTACTGGACGTCTACCGGAGACGCAGCCGGCCGATGCCAGAGTCCCATCTTCTATGCAACTATAAGCTCAGAGATGTATTCAGAGTAGGTTATTGAGAAGTTGCTCCACCATATGTAGTGTACAGTTAGCTCAGCAAGAAGGCGGTTCAAAAGCGCAACTACGACATATTTACATCTGTGCAGTCTCCCAGAGATGGATGATGAGCGACACAATTGCGACGCTCCTGTATATGATCGAATGGTGGCCGTGGAAATGCTATCGTCAGACAGCTCGGTACCTAAAACTGAGATGAATTGGTTGCAAGGAAATCATGGCATCCATAGAGTTTAGATAGGGTATAGCATCATTTTTTGTGCACATCGAAACAAGGCAGCAGCAGATTACGGATCAACAGGGAGGAGGTGGAGTTATTGTTATTAGCTAGCTCACACCCTTCCAGAACTAAAAAAAGTCTGTAATCCTATAGAGTTTTGACTAGTGACCTAAATTGCACATCCTCTCGCTGAAACAATGTGCTAAAGACAAGTCGCTTCCGTACAATCAGAGAGTAAATACAAGACTACGAAGCTTTGTCAGTATATTTTGCACGAACATAACGCTCTGTAGATCGGCTTTGTCGTCGTGCGTATCTACCTCGTGAGTTTTCTCCATGGTCGCGTCATACGATAGAGTATCGACTTCTCCAAAAAGTAGACAGTCAACGACGATGTCTTTAAAGGTGTTGCCCATCGCAGCAGGCACGTGTTTCTTCGCAAACTCTACAATGTCGTAGCGTCGAAGCCAACTTTTGTCTTGCTGAACTGATCGCCCTCTCATCTGCAAGACCTCATCGTAATGATCGTCCGAGATCTGCAGGAGGTCGAAATCGCATACGAAGCCACCTTTCTCAGCATCCCACTTGAACAAGGACTTCCAAATTGCAATTTCTAGGAAGCAGATCCCGAGGCTGTAGACGTCATCGCGCATCTGAAACTTCTTCCTTTTTCTTGAAGACAGGTGGCGCGGATGGACGTACAGAGTTCGAGCGAGCGCAGCTCCGAGATAAGACGTCAAGTCAGAAGGGCCGGCGGATATACGAGCCTGCCCAAACGAAACAAGGTAGGGTGTTCCAAGTGTTGCGGATGCTGAATCCGAGCGGAGTAACTCTGTGACGAGGATGGATTCTGGGCGAATATTCTTGTGGACAAGGCCAAGCGACTGGACGATGAGTACAGATGTCGCGAGCTTGACGCAAAACTCGAGACGCGAGTTAAGTGGGTGCTGGGCAGGCCCGGTAAGTAATAGGCTGCGGAGTGTTCTGGGTGTTCCTGTACCAGTCGGGAGTCGAAATAAGAGGAAATGTTTCTTTCCTTCATCTCCAATCGCGTAACCAAGGCATGGTAGTATTCCAACGCTCGCTCGAGCCCCATGCTCGCTATCAGATTGGGTTTCGGCGAATAGTCTGCAAATGTACTCGGAATCGCGCGCCTCTGCCTCGAGTGATGCTCCACGTCGTAAAGCGAGATCGCGGACATCGACGATGTAGCCAGCATAGTCGCCGCCTGATAAGCGATACATTCCGGATTTGTGATCAGGATCGATGTCGAATTTCGAATCCAACTGTGATATGTCCACAATTAAGACATCTCGCTTCATGGTAGCGCGCTCGCGCGCACATGCAACGAATGCGACGTCGTCCGACATGTCGTCATGCACATTATCTGTGCCCGAGCTGTCTCTCCGCAGTTGCAGGTTCGGAGACGTGAGGAGGAGTTGGCCAAGACGCGTTGTCCATTTGTTGAGCCTCGTCATAGCCTCCTTGATTTCCACACATCCAAAAGCGAGGTACGATGCTTCTGAAACCATCTTTAAGTGGCCCATGCGACTTCGACTTGGTATATCCTCGAGCCCGCTGGTTTTACTGCGGATGATTCTCTCGGCAACCGAGTTCGCCAGCTTGGCTAAGACCATGCGTCCATGAGCCTTAGGCTTAAGACTAAGCCTTAACGTCCAACTCTGTAGAATCCCTTCGGCGGTATAAAGGGCATCATATGCATGGCCGAGAGCCTCCTCCAAGAGTGGACGAGATGGATGGTTGAGAGTACCCGGATCTTTCGTGTTCACGAACCCGGCATAGTACTTGAGTGTGCCGGCACAGAAGATGGCATCCTCAACAGTCTCGATGTGATCTCGTTCCAGCGACTTGTATTTTATCACAGCTCTACCAACCTTGACAAACCCTTCCACGTAAGAAGGGATGCCCAAGACCAGAGAAGCAAGATCAGACATTGCAGTCTGTATCAATTTATCCAACTCGTCAGTGAAAACTGCTTTATAAGTTGGAGAGCGACTTACGAATGGGGAAACACGAATTTGCGTAGAACGGGATGCGAGCTTTTCCACAGTGTCTTGACAAAATTAAATTTTGATCGGCAACGTTTGGTCCTACAAACTTCTATATGTTCCCACATTGCTATTTCGGGATGACACGTGCAAAGGCGGAACTTTTGTTGCACAGAAACGAGTACAAAAAAAAACACAAACAAGATATTCGTGTCGTCTTCGAGTGCCTATTTCAAATTTTAGGAACGCCGCACGGCCCCACAGCTTGCCGAATAGGGGAGACGACGCGCCCAGCCAACGAGATCAGTCAAGCTTTGGCCTCAGAGTCATGAAACTCAGTACCTGACGCGACGTGAAATAAGGTGTCAACACGTCAACAGATATGTAGCGATTGCAGTCAAGAATCTTTTGACAACGAGAAGGCGTACGAGAAAGCTGGGCCTTATCGCCACTGGCGCATACATTTCTTCTTACTGGGCACGTAGAAACGATTACATGCTTCCACGCAAAAAAAGGACCATCGATACCATAAGTGTAAGAAAACAAAGCAAAAACATCCATCCTGAGTACCTAAAAGAGTATGCATGTTTACTTCCGCAGCAATCCTAAAGGGAGCTCTGGAAGACAAAGTAGTACAAAATGAGTCAGGTGTGAATACTCGATTGACGACAAAGTATCTTACTAATAATCTTCGTCGACACGTAAGCTCCCTCTCGCGCAATAGATCCGATATCCTGCAGAACACGCAACACTATTCCTGAGTCTTTTTTCTTCAGTCTCCACCGAAGTCGAACACCATGTTGGTCAGCAATAAGGTCGCGAAATTGAGCAAGCGCTTTATCAGCAGATGGCCGATCCTCAGGTATAGGGGCTGTCATGGACTCTACAAGGCTTGAAAGAAATGCGAGGTTGGTGTAGACCTGTTAGTGATAATGGGAAGGTCAGCCATTGGAGACAGGTGGTGGATATATGGGCTCACGAACATCGAGAAATACTTTTCGATACACGTTTCCAAGTATGAAAACGTCGACTGCAAATGGATCATATGAGAGGTGAGCAGAGAGTTCTGGGACATCACGATCTTGGCCATCGATTCCAGTCACCAATCTATCCTCTGCCTTCACGTCCTTCTCAAAGCGAGAAGAAATGCCGAAGTCAATGAAGTAGTATTTGACACCCTTCACATCGCGACGTCGCCGAACGGGCGCGCTCTTTGTTCCCGATGGGTCCAGCGTCTTAGCAACGGGGTGAAAGCCTTGTGGATATAGTGAGGAGGCATCTAGCATGATATTGAGCGCAGCGCAGTCCCTGTAGATTTGTTAGATGTAAAGGTGGAGTAAATAAAAAGTGATCATAGACTCGCCTATGAGCCACGCCTCGACTATGCATGTACGAGAGACCCTTTTAGAGCATGTGAGTATAAAGATTGCCAGTGAAAGACGAAATTCTAACCTCTAACGTCTGTTGAAAAAACTCAAGAACCTCATCAACAGAAAAAAACGGTGGGTCATCAAACCAACGCAATAGAGGCATAACGAGGAACGAAAACTGGGGTAGAATTGCATCGCTGAAATGGTCTAGAACTGGGACGCAGTGATTCATGGCTTCATCCGAGTCTTCGTTGTTGGAAAGGAATAGCGCAATGGACAGTTCTTGAGATCTCATGCTGATGCGCTTGATGGAGACGACTGTATCATCTGAAATCCGAGTCGCGTCCATAACATAATCCACCTAAGATGTTATGTACAGCGAATATACACAAAAGGAAGAAGCCACCATACTTTGCTATAGATGCGGTCCTCGTAGAGCATTCGGCTTTTCCCCGTGACTTTCCATGGCGGTGTCCAGCCTGGACGATACCGAGGGCGTAGACGATAGCCGTGTGATTCCAGCAGGTTGTAATGATCTCTCCACCACTTTTCAGACTCGATGAGATCATCTTGATCTCCATATGTGGCTTGCATGGAATTTTCTTTGGGGACCAGGTCGTCAGTCATGGAGAGGCAAGGCGGTAAAGACTAAAGTGAAGTCGGTGCGCGTCGCCAAACTTCAAGCAAATATCACTTTCTCCACGTGATGTACACACTCTCACGCTGTCCAAAGGACAATAAGCACCTCCTTGTTCTGTCGGCGTTAGCTTCTTCTGCTATCTGATACAGCGTTTGTATAAAACTCAATGCCTTCCCTTTGTTCCCTATACCTGCAGAAAGTGCGTCCCTCTCCACCTCCGCCCTAGCATAGTGTCCCAAGGACAATGCCTATGAAACTCGGCACTGTACGTGTGTTAAGCTATACGATGATGCTTTCACTGATATTCATGTCTTCTCTTAGAGTAATGAGGATCTGGCATTCGAACAATATGAACAGCTGATAAGCCTTCGCGAAAAAGCAGAAGGCATCGCAATCGACAAACTCCTGGTTGATTCGAATGATCCGAAGACCAAGCTGCTAGTCAGCCGTCTCCAAAAGTGAGCCCCACAGTCTGCCCCTGCCGAGCAGCTACTTATGAGGCATTTACATATATGTCCAGAGTTGAATTAGATTATAATTGTTACTTGGTCTCGTGCAAGTCGAGCGCGACTGCAAGGCTTAGACGTCTAGCAGGGAGGAGTGGCATAAAGCTCCAGGCGAAGCAGCTTGCTAAGGACATTGCAGAGGTTATGTCCCTCCTTATAGTAAGTTTCAGAACATCTGGGACTATACTCTTACTGAGGTTTGTACTGCTCAGAAAACGACTCATCAACGCATAGAGCACAAAATTCTGTCTCCGCTCGCTTTTCATCCGAGTCTCGCCTCAATTGACGAGCTGGCGACTGCCTATTATTTCACGGAAAGCTGGATAATCAACCTCAATCAAGGATGCAACGCCTCGAGAAAGCTGGCGACTGATTCGATTCGTACTACTGGGGAAGATGCGATTCCTAAAGCCATCGCTTCCCTCTTGGCAGAATTCGGCCTTGCAGATCATGCTCTCTTCGACTGGTGGCGTGACCATCATCTAGACAAGCGTAGTCGAGGTCTTATTTCTATTAAGCATGTTCTGTAGAAGCATTCTGAAAGCTACTTCGTCTCGCAGAAACTGTTATCTGGAATGATATGAGGGCGATGGCCAGAAAAATGGTCTTCATGTTGGATTACTGTGCTGATGACGTGAGTGTGTTTCTACGGCTGGTTCTGAGTGTTACGTTTCTTACAATACTCGTCATCTCAGGAGAATTTGGCAGAACCGGACCTCGATATCATAAGTGATTGTACTGCAGAGGGACAGAGGATCGCAATAGCCATCATAAGGCTCGTTGATCGATACCCAGACAAAGTCGAGAAAATACGACCCTCAATGGAGCTTTTTATTCCGTACGTCCAATTGTTTTTTCCGCATCATTTCATGATTTTTTTACCTGCTTAACCAACACAGAGTACTTTTCATTCTTTCCGAATGTACTAGAGTTCTGAAAGCTCGTCGATCTGAAGTACTCGACGTAATTGGCCATATTGTCATTGACTTGAAGAACTTTGTTGATGTGATCATCTGTTTCTCGTTATCACCTTTGCATTGATAAATTTATCTCTTACTCTTCTGTTTCACAGAACTTGGGCGGAAAACTTATGGCAGGTCAGCACTCGAATGTACTTGCGCAAGGCAGTGATCTGACTGAAGGCGAGTGTCTAGAGAGCTCTTCACTCGGCTTCTTTATTGAGCTCTGTTGCGGTCTTAGATGCAGATGCTGTTCGCTCGATTTCTGAACAAGGGAGACTCGCGTTAATGGCATCTGGTCTTATTCGGGACTCTTTGGAACTTGATGAATCTTTGAAAAGAGTAGACGATGACATCTCCGTGAAGGCGTGCGAAATCATCGCGAGGCGAAGAGAGCGAGATACATCTGTTCTCTCAGTCCAAGGTGATTATTCCAGTTGTTAGATAGCTTGCTTGAATGATGAACAAATTCTAACAGAGCTGAAACGATTTCAATTGGACAAAATTGAGCTCGAACGAGAGCATTGCGGAGTACTTGGATCGGGATCTTCTGCTTTTGTCAAAAGGTACAACTCGTATGATCGCAGTGGACAGGTCAGTTTTCACGTTAGCAACGATTACCTGTGACTCATGACATTGCATATATAGTATGCTGTGAAGATTTTCAAGCTCAGTAACACGAATTTTGACGAAAAGCGACATTGGAATGTGAGCTTTCCTTGGCTTACTGCACCAGAATTTGAAGCTCACTTATTTTCGTCTGAAGCGTATAATACGTGAAGCTGAGTTCTGGAACAAGGCGGACCATAAAAATATCAACAAGCTAGTCGGTTTCTGTACATTTGAGGATTCCGTGTACCCAGGTCTGGTCATGGACGTTTGTGAGGACAATCTTATCGACTATTGCAGCGCAAGGACATTAGGGATCGAAGATAGGCTCAATCTCGTGAGTATAGCTCCGCATGGAGTATGACTTTATTTATGACTCGACTCTTCACTTTCAGATTTGCGATGTAGCCTCTGGTCTTGAGTACCGTAAGTTGTTGTTAATCCTACGTCACGTACACACAGTTCAAAACCTTACAGTCCACGACAATAAATGCGCACATGGGGACCTCAGACCAGTCAGTGATACTTGCAACGATGTTGACCTTTGTTATCTAATCCATACTCTAGGAAAATATTCTCATCAAAAAGTCGCAAGTCCCTGATCGTGATATCGCAGTTTTAACCGACTTCGGCCTTGCTGATGCGACGGAGAGCACTTTCAACCGCATTTCTATGAGAACAGACGGCCAAAGGGCCCCGGAAGCGTATCGCGCACCTGAGTTCTACACCAACCGACCAAGCAGTACGATAATGGTTTCAAAGGAGGCAGACATTTATGCTTTCGGTTGTGTTTTCACTGAAGTGAGTTTTTCTTTACTTCACATTGCTTTATCCCAATGCAATTGTCATAGATTGTATATGGCTCTCTCCTCTACAATAACGTGCAGGAGCCACTGAGGAAGCTCAAGGAAGACGGTGTATTTCCCGTTGCATCGGACAAGGTTACTAACACAAAGCATTGGCTTTTGCTACGCAGGCTGTGGAACGCCAGGCCAGATAGGCGTCCTAATGCGTCTGTCGTACGTAGTACTCTAGCAGAGCTTGTCGTAGCAAGCCGACTCTCGCATGTCTCTTAGTCCCGATTATCTTTGTTTATCCGTTTTGTCTGTACCATTTGTCTTTACACTCTATGGCAATGCACGTAGTGTCCCCGACAATTTTAATCTCTGGAATGTCTCTGAATGCACAAAAATGCAACGTCCCATCCTATAGAGAACCGAGATGCTGGAAAAAAAAATTGTTGAGCTTGTTGGTACGCGCGTTCGGTCTGACTTAGCTTATGATGAGCTGGCTGGCACCAGGTGTACGTAACTCAAGAGGCCTTAGCGCTTAGCAGCGACCTGTCCCTTTGTATTCACCGCATCCGGCTTGGTTCTCGCGACAAGATGACTTATCTCTGCCTTGTGCTCAATAAACAGAGAGGCTATACTTTTGCAGTCTGTTGCTATCGGCAAGGACTTGGGGTCCTAGCATGACACGAACCATCGTCCGTGAAGCCTTTTAAGCACTGCTTCATTCATCTACAACAGCCCATTTAACCCACCTCATCGACTGCTATCGTTGACAATTCTTGAAGGTTTTCGAGGTACAACATTTCTAACGATGTCCGTGGCTATGAATACATCAATTATTGAAAGTCAGTGGCACTCTCTTAATTGATCATGATCGCGACAACTGATCCACTTGAATTCGAAAGAGTTCCGCGTCGCAAAGGTTCCGGAATACAGAGACGTTCAGTTTACAGCTTCAAAACGTGTTTTTCATAATTCCGGTCGATCAACTCTAACCGAGGGTATACTTGCAACGCGAGAGGCTGGAAAAGTCGTGAGTGTACCATGTTAGACGCTTCAGCTTCCACGAGAGCTTACGCGCCTTACTTTTCTAAGAGCGTTGTCGTCAAATCTCTCAACAAAGCTTTCGCAGTTGGAAGACTGGAGGAAATGAAGACGCAAAAGTACAAAGATAAATTACTCGCGGTATGTGGATACCATCGAATTTAGACGACCCATGTCTGACGAACCATTTCTCCGGAAAGTACTTCACAAGAGAGGCTGATATTTGGATGCGTGCCAGCAGCCATCCAAACATAGCGGGGATTATGGGCTTCATGCCTTCCTTTGGAGACGATACCTTTCCGGTACTCGTATTCCACTTCTTTCCGATGGGTGACCTGAGATACTACATTACAAACGAGGGTGCCGATGCAAACGACAAGACAAAGCTACAGTTTGTGAGTACCTGAGAGAACAGTGTCTGTTTTGGAAACAGTTCTAAGATTTTCGTAGCTTCGAGACATCGCATGCGGTTTGGAGCATTGTAAGAGTGTCCCTCTTCTGAAGTAGCAACATCACTAATGTCCATCCAAGTACACAGCCTTCAGCCCCCTATCGTGCATAGAGACTTGACCGCGGTTCGTATTTTGTGTTAAAATGGAGAAAACGACGCTTTTCTTATTAAGGGTCTCCAGTCAAATGTTCTTCTGAAAGTTATCCCAACGAGGATTATCGCTTGCATAAACGATTTTGGCTCTGCCAAGTTGATGGACCCGGCTGTGAATGTTGTGTACAGCTCTTCAAAATCGTGCAGCTTTGCCTGGGAGCCCCCAGAGTATGTGAAATCGAAGACATTTCTGGAAAGCTATACGAACCCGAAGCCGTCCGGCGATATATGGTCATTCGGCTGCGTTTTTCTAGAAGTAAGCATTCCTACTGTATTTGGATTTGACTCATTACTGAGCTCGATTTAATAGGTCCTGACTGGAAGTGATCCATGGCCCACGAATCTTGATGTGTTTCGCGAACTTGAGAAAGGGCACCACCCCCCACGACCTCGCGACGTAGAGCTCAAGGATGAGCACTGGAAGTTCCTTCAAGGATGTTGGAAGCTACGCCCAACGTCACGGTATCCTACAGAGAAAGTCGTGGCATGCCTGGATCGATTCATTACGGAGGAGAAATGACGTATCGGTGAGACTGCGTAGCATAGTGTTTGATCTCTTTGGGTCAATTCTCCTTGCTTATATGAAAGGATGCCGGCACACTGGTGGGTCGATCCGAGAGACGATAGTCTATCAGACGTGCATAATCTTTTCACTTGGTGCAACCAGATGAAGTGATTTAAGAAGTTTATTTCTCACTATACATGGCTATCGAATACCTCGAACGAGCAAAAAACAACGTTAGACCGCTAGACGTAGAAACACCCTTAGAATCATTCCGCCCCGGCATCAAGAGAGCGATAACCGCTTTCGTAAGAGATACATGTATAAACGATTCGCAAAACGCCAGGCGAACCATTTCCCTCCTCAACAGTAGACGCTACAGAAACACCAAACGCAAACTTTTTCTGATGGGAGGCCTACTCGCAAAAATGAACGTAGTCCTCCTAAATAACAATCATATTAGGTCTGATGCACGACCAGGAATTTAGCTCTGTTCACAGTAAACTTCAATAGGCCACAGACCATCACTGTACAGAAAGTCAGACAGCGAGCAATAATGATTTATGTATTACATACCACCAGCTACAAAGAAAGCCAATTGTCTCAACGAGGAACTGAGAGGAAGGCGCCGACCGAGCAAGAATTTGCAGTGACACCACCTTCGTGTAATCAGTTAGGAAGTCGAAGCCATTGCTCGACTCGACGACGCACACTTTTCTCCTCCATGACTTTCAATTCATGTAGATACGGCAGCCAATGAAAGCGATGAGACTGTGTAGTCTAAGCACGGAGACGGCACGACCAGAGGGTCTTGGTGACGGGGCCGGCGATGGAGCTTTGTTACCGGTGCTAGAGAACCAACGGCACTAAGTACGGTGCAATCTAGGCGTCGTAAATTGCTGTTTCTGTGAAATTGCCATAGTGGAAGACGGGGAGAATGATACCGGGGATGTGCCAGTGCTTGAAGGTGAAGGAGAAACTGATGCTGTTCGCATCGATTGAGGGAGGTTTGAAACGGTTAGAGATGGTAGATGAAGGGGACGTGAAGAGGCGCCAGACGATGTGCTCGATGTATTTGAACCTGCAGCAACTATCCCGCATTGCAGTGTCCTTTGCAAGAAGACAATCTGAGAAGATATAGGAGTAGAATAGCCACGGCACTTTCACGTGCTACACATCTATCACGGTATCTGAGCAATGAAAAGATGATACTACCGCCAATTTATAGAAGTCGGAGCAGAAAATAAAGAGCTTTAAACCAAGCGAGAGTTGTGCAAGGAACGTTTGAGATGGACGAGGTGTAGTTAAGAGAACGGTTGGGGGGGGGGGGGGCAGCAAAGTGCTTTGCAGTGCGAGCAAGACTTGCGGCAGTGGATGTTCTTGTAGAAATGTAACGTATCGACGCGAACAACATCAAATGCGCTGGTCGGGAATGGCCCTTAGCTGCTGTCTGTCGTGGATGTTGTGATGAGAAGAAGAAAGGGGCGAAGGCAGGAATAGCGTGGATTATCAGACGTACAGAAATCTCGGTACAACCCGCTTGCCTCGCTTGAGACACCTTCCAACTAAGTGCGATCATGTTTCCAAACCCTCCTTCGACAAAACTAACGGCGCACACTAGGTCGTGGGTGACGAGCGTGAGGGGTGGTATGATGGTGGGAGGAAGAAGGATGAAAGCCCATGGACTGGTTTCTCCGCCGGAAGTTTAGCGGTGACCAGGCGATAGTATCACGTACAGCCTATATGTATACGGACCGTGAAAAAATCTATATTCTCAATTCTGTGTCGACTCACATTTCTGGCATGAATTGCAATGACATCGACACCGAACGCGATTCACACCGCCGTACCAACGGCATTGTTCGCACATGTTGCAACACTCCTTCAAATATTTTATCTATAAAGTCAGAAAACGAATACTTCACATTGATAAGAACACGACGTACATTGAAAGCCTTAGAGCACCTTTTTGTCGTCCGAGTCTCCAGCGGCACTCTGGTCAGAGAATGCTAAAATTCTCATGTATACATGAGGCGGCGACGAGGCTTATTCACGTACAAAATGAACATAGGCTTGTTTGTATTTGATATCCCAACTGACAGGAGGTCAAGTTCACAAAAAGAACGTGTTCGATAGACTTCCAAAGGAGTCGTCGTACGAGACCAACATCGTCGACGCGCTTGCATTAAAATTGTCATTGGAATACATGGATAATTGTCTGAAATGTTACTACGCACGCATGTAAATCAAGGACCAGGCCGCGATACGGAGGCAAAAGACATGGGTTTGGCAATGCCAAAGGGAGAGTCGAGAACAAAGGGATCCGGACGGGGACCTGGCACGGACTTCGCGCCCAGTATGGAAAGCACGCAAATCTCTGCCGCCGCGTGACTTCATTCCCGGAATTGAACACTCAGTTGCCGTCCGCACAATGTATTGACGCGAAACTCAAAATAAAAATAAAAACGAGGGCCCTGTATTATTTCCTTTGATCGGGGAACTCAGCCAGAGTAACGAACGTCCACGGACATGACACTGACAGGCCTACAGCCGCGGTGGCTGCCATCCGCGTCCGAGTGTCTATCGATCGGACTCACGCAGAGTGTACCACCGGTGCCTGAGAACGTGTGGCCCGATGGACCTCCGAGTGCATGAAACGGGAACCTCTCATCATCGACGCGGAGAGCTCCTAGGGACCTAGTCAGCTACTGCGCATTCACAGGCCTGTAGGGCCTCGAGCACGAAGCTTCAATGCCAGCACAAGTAGCAAAGCAAGCTCCCCCGGCGATAGTATTCATAGCCGCACGTCATCTCAGAATGGAGAAATGTTGAGTGCTGTTGAGGAAGTAAGTTGATCAGGATCTATACCGTATACGGACTTCTAAGTTCTATGGACAGAAATCGTGATATCGGAGTTTCGGACCTTCTGTATGACTAATTCTTCGCTGTTTCTGCTCTTTGCGAGCCTTTTTTTATAATTGCCAGGATCTAGCCATGCATGTCTATCCTAATGCATGACCCCCAACGCTCATTGCTTCCTCGGCTGCTAAGACCAGCTTCTCGAAAACGCTCCTTAAGCTTGTGCAGGCTTTGCAACGGCAGATGGGAGGACAAGCAGAATGACAAACCAACCTTGGCGGTGGCACCCGCGTAGGACCATTATGGACCTATGCCGTCCCACAAGGTTCGAGTGTCCGGGGTCCACTACAGAGATTTGCTTCCGCGATCCGCGATCGCGCAAACGCACAAGGACAATTGAGACCTGACACAGTGACAGAACGATAACTGTCAGAGTCTTGACGCTTGACGACCTGCTTCAGTAGCTTGCGGCTCACGGACAGGCCCAATTTGCAAATGCTCATTATGAGCTAATCATAGACGACAAGAATTCGGTTCTGCCAAAGTGCAATGCTTGTCCATCCTTTTGTCATTGCAAAGCTTTCGCACAAGAAGGCCTCCGTTTGGGTGACATGAAAATGACTTATCAACAGTAACAGGGACGATTCTTTCTTCGCGATCCCGATCAACGTCGGACTAGGTCGTGGCGACCTGGCGTTCTCGGAGGCGAGGAACCTCATGATCATTAATTCCAGGTCGACTAAATGTCTACCGGACGTGCAGCCAGCCAATGCCAGAGTCCCATCTTCTAAGCAAATATAAGCCGTATTCAGAGAAATACAACGCATGCGGAATGTGCAGTTTATTGAGAATTTGCTCCACCATATGCAGTGTACAGTTAGCTCAGCAAGAGGGCGCGGTTCAAAAATGGATCCCGATATGGAGCTTCATATTTGAGTGCTAGAAAGGTGATGAAGATATGTTGTGCCCGATCGCGCTGATGGAAGTCTGCAAAAGCTGAAACGAGTCGTCAAATGAGTGGTTACTTAGCAAAGGCGAATGAGGCGTACTGGAAAGCAAAATATATACTACAACGACCTGAATTCTATCCAGAGCGACGGCCGTCTCCTAAGTAGTCAAGGAATTTCATCACGCACTGGTAACAGTTAGCGACTCAAAGACACACATTGACCATAACAGGCTTCTCACCGAAGATTGAGTCCGCTACTCGGCATGGCAACAAGAACTTCTCCCTTCCATGGATTCCAAATTGAGCAGAAGATGTGGAACGTGATAGTGTTGAGACTGGAGTCTAAGCAAGGTGATAGAGCGTCTGGTTGACGGGGTCGGTAACTGGCACCGGACTACCATCGGCACTAAGTACAATGTAAATTCATCGCCACCGAGTACTTGGAGAATTGATATCGACTTACAGTTCTGGTACGAATATAGGCGACCTAGTAACTCGACTGTAATGACATCGATGTCGGACACGATGAACAACGATGTGCCGACCGCAGTGCTTGTACGGTGAAAGCTTTAGGGCACCATTTTGCCACCTCAAGCGACACTCTGCTCAGGAAATATTAAAATTTAGTCTGTGCGGGATAAGGTAACAACGCTCATTCACGTACAAAATGAACATAGGTTTGTTTTTATTTGGTATCCCGACCGACGGGAGGTCAAGCTCGCAAACGGAACGCGTTCAGTAGACTTCCAAGGGAGTCGTACGAGACCAACATCGTCGACGCGCCTGCATTAAAATCGTCATTGGTATACATGCGCATAATCGCCTGAAAGGCTACTGCTCACGCACGTAAATTAAAAACCAGGCCGCGATACGGAGGCAAAAGACATGGGTTTGGCAATGCCAAAGGGAGAGTCGAGAACAAAGGGATCCGGACGGGGACCTGGCACGAACTTTGCGCCCAATATGGAAAGCGTGCAAATCTCTGCCGACGCGTGACTTCATCCCCGGAATTGACTCAGTGAACTCTCAGTTGCCGTCGCACAAAGTAAGGACGCGAAACTCAAAAACAAAAATAAAAATGAGGGCCTTGTATTAATTCCTTTGATCGGGGAACTCAGCGACATGCGACAGCCGCGGTGGCCTCTAGTCAGGGACCCCGGGTGTGCCTTCCGTGTCCGAGTGTTTATTGATCCTATTCAAAGGTACCGGTTTTCGCAGTCTCTTATTTTCAGTTCACCTGTCTCTAGTACGCAGATTCAGTACGACGCTAGGCCGAGTCGCCTGACAAGCTCATACACCGCACGTTTACACATAATCCATTCCGGACAGACGTGCGCAGCCAAAGAGCTGTACGTCAATGCGTCAATCGGATTTTAACAAGGCAAACGGCCACTCAGCGCTAGACAGTTCTCCGACGCTGATGCGAACATCGTGTTGCGGGTCGCACATCGGCTTCAAGTTACATCGATCTCTCTCATGTTCCACTTTCAGTTGTTTCCCCTTGTAGACGTCTATCTATCAAATTTGTGTGCATCTCGCGGCCTATCTCTTCTCAGCCGCATATAATTAATCTTCAATACCACTCCTTCGATATTGATTATCGTAAGACTGGTGCTATTTTGTTCAAGCCCCATCTGTTTCAATTCTCTATGATGAATAGATGAACATTCTGGAAATTCTTCCGTTCGAGTCCGCTGGTCACAAGCTGTCAATTGTTCTCGATCAAGAAGTGTATCACTATTTATGACTATGCTATGCCTGTGATACCTCGTTGGTTCACACGTGGCTTCACGTAGTGAAGCCTCTCAACCACCGTATCTTATCACTTCCCATCCTGAAGGACTTCACGCACCGCCCATGACGTTTAACGGGTTCTATGACATTTGGTAGTGCTTCCCACTCCTTGCCACCGCTTCATACGCTATATAATCGGCTGGCTGAGACAGCCCCACATCTCGCCTCGTAATATCAATATTCTTACTCCCGGTTGGCTCTTTGAGATGTCATCAGATACTTCGGCATCCGTAGAAGAAGTGAAACAAAAAATCCTTTCAGGTGCGTGAAAAGGTGCAGTGTTTTGACCCTACTCAGGTCTTTTCTTCTTCAGGTATCCGCGAGGAGTGGGCCGTTCCCGAATTTAAAGAGTCTCAGCTTACGCATATCGATACTCTTACACATGGATGGCGTTCACACATCATCCTAGCATCGATGGCATCCCAATCCGAGCTTGACCACAGTCCGGTAGGTGCTCTTTAACTCGTAGCAATAGCTCTTACTAACTTCTTTCTTTAAGAGGACCGTTGTAGTAAAGACCTTCAACTCGGATACTGCCAAGCAAGCTCTCAATGATGAAGAGAGGAAGAAAAAGTTGCTTCTGGTAAAACCTTTATCTTCTATGACACACGGTATTCTGATATAAAAAGTGTTATTCAGTATTTTAAGCGCGAGGCTGGCATTTGGCGCAAGATCGGCAGCCACCCGAACATTGCGGGAATTTCTGCATTCATGGAGAGCTTCAATGGAAGTATTCTGCCAGCTACAGTTTCGCCCTATTATCCACGAAGGGATCTGCGTCGATTTGTTGAGAATGATAGGAGTATAACCGTTGCGATTCGCCTGAGCCTAGTACGATGATATTTCGTCTCGTGCAGTAATGCTTTTCTAAGCTGATTGCTCCTATGTTCAGACACGAGATGTCGCACGTGGACTAGAGTACCGTACGCGCTCAAAGTTGATTTTGTAACATGACTTGACTTTCCATCATTTAGTGCATTCGCTTACTCCGCAAGTGGTTCATAGAGACATCAAAGGCGTACGTGGATCAACTGATCTGCTTTTTCATAGCATCTGACAGTTTTGGCTTCTTCAGTCTAATATACTTGTGAAAGAGAGTGGCAAGACATTCATCGCCTGCATCTCGGATTTTGGCTCCGCAAAGTTCCTAGACCAAACTGGAATAGACATGGCATACACAACAATGATGACCTCAATACAATGGACCCCGCCAGAGTTTATCATAAATGGGCAGCCCAGCTATACCAACCCAACTCCCTACGGTGATATATGGTCGTTCGGTTGTACTCTGCTTGAGGTGAATTGTATGTCTCTTTCTTAGCTTCGTATATTTGTACTCACAGATCGGCAATCTTACTTGCAGACGCTGAAAGGAAGCGACCCTTGGGGACAGGATGACAGAACTCTATCTCGACTCAAGGCACGGAGACATCCGCCAAGACCGTCAGAGTTAGTCATTGATGATGCCGTTTGGTCTATTATGGAACACTGCTGGAATGACGAACCTGAAGCACGTATTGATGCGTCTGGCATTGCACTTTATATGAATATGCTTTTAGATTAACCTGTTACCTTCAAATCGACCCGTTTTCCCGACAGACTCAGCATTTAGCAGCGAGATGGTATTGCATTCATAGTAAGTACTAAGACAGTTTTAGACTACGAAGTTTAGACAGAATGTTATTTATGAATGCGACACTCTGATTTTGGAGATGAGTCCGACCCAGGTCTTTCCCTTCAAGTACCTCTTTCAGCGACTTCTTTCCCGTTCCAAAAGTGAGGCATTCGACGACAACGTCTTTGAAAGCATTTCCCATAGTCACAGCGACCTTTTCCTCGGCGAGTTTCTCCAGATCCAGTTGTCTGAACCACGCCTGGCTACGATTCACATCCTCGCCCATTTCTTCAAGCATCCTGTCATACCTTTCTTCGGAAAGGTCACATACGGAAGTGTTATTGACGTAAATCTTCCGCGTCTCGTCCCAGGAAAAGAGCGAGTTCCATATTGCAACCTCAAGCAGGCAAATGCCTAGGCTGTAAATGTCGTCGCGCATCTCAAAAGGGCGATGAAGATGGCTTGCAAGATGTCGCGGGTGGCGATATAAAGACGCCCAGCGGACCTCATCGTCTTGAGCCTCTGTTATAGGAACTGTAGCTGAGTCCAGCGATCGTGACTCGTTGAAAGCGACGAGGTAGGGTTCACCAAGGGTTCGAGGGCTATCAAATGCCTCAGAGAGCGTACTAAACCGCTCAAGAACAATGATAGAATCCGGGCGGATATCCTTGTGGACAAGCTTTAGTGAATGTACAATTAGGACGGTGGTCGCAAGCTTGATAGAAAAGTCGAGGCGATCGTTTAGGGAATGTCGGGGATTTCCTTGCAAAAGAAGACTGCGGAGGGTGCGTGGCCGTCGAGTATTCTCAGGAAGGCGGAAGACGAGATCGTGGTGCTCGCGAATAGGTCTCGCGAAGCCGCAGCACGGGAGGACGCCTACACTTGCCGAAATGTCATGTCCGAGTTCGTCACGTTCCTCAGCAAAAAGGCGAGCGATGAGCTCGGTATCCTTAACAGCCTGACTCTCCTTTCCCTCTTGCAAAAGACGAAGAACGTTTCTGCGGTCCACAAGACAGCCATGGTATGGACTATCCTGCGAGTCGACGAGCATAAAGTTATGTGCTTTCCGGTCATCCAGCGGACGAAGTGATGATATCAAATCAGGCTTAACAGTCTCCATCGTCTGCGTACCACCCTCCCTCTCTCTGGCCACTGCGACAAATAGAACATCATCATTAGTTCCTTTTCCGTGCTCCAAGACGACAGCTTCCAGCTTTGGAAGATGATGGCGCAGTGCTGGTGAAGCCATGAGTATGTCATGTAATTCGCGCAGCCAGTGTTTCAGTCTACCCATCGCGTCCTCGATCTGTTGACACCCGATAACCAGGAGCGCCGTCTTGCTGCGGAAATTAGAGAGCGGCCCATTTTCTTTTCTATGACCTGTGGAACGATCTTTCCCAGTCAAGCGATCACAAATCGCCAGCGCAAGCTTTGCGATGTAAAGGCGGCTGTGACTCTGATCATCTACGTCCAATCCAAGGCGCAGGGTCCATTCATCGACAACCTTCCTAGCAGTACTGAGAGACATGAGAGACTTTTCGAAGAGGTCGGTTAAAAGCTGATGAGAGTCTCGCAGAATCGCCATACGGTCTCCAACTTCCATACTCGCAGTATCCGCTGCCTGTGATACGTCGGACGTGGTTTCTTTCGTACCTTCCGACCCGGCCTGCATTCCGTTTTCCTTTAAGGGAGATTGATCGACAAAGTGAGCATAGTACTCGAGCTTTTTAGAGTAATGGACCGCGTCGGCGATGGTCTCTCGATGCTTCTGCTCCACGCCTTTGTAACTTTCGATGGTCCGGCATGTCTTCACGAAACCTTCAACAATGCCTGGTATTCCGACGACCAGAGCCACAAGGTCAGACATGGCGAGACTGTTTGAGGTAGCTTTGAAAAAGCACATGGTCAGCAGCGAATCTAGTAGCGACAGTAGCGAGCTCACTATGATTCAGAAAACTTTACAGATAGAAGTTCGACAAAACAAATCTTGAAGGGGGGGTGGATCAAAATGATAACTATGCATAGACTATGAGTGAGAAGTAGGTAGAACATAAGTGCGTTAACTAACCTGATTCTCTGCAGAATTGCGATGAGTTGGCTGGATCGATAGACGAGACCGCAAAGCAGGCGGGTGGACTCATAAACGAACATAACATCCCACAGAGGATCTTACGTACTAAGCTTTGAACTTTATTCGATCGCCGATCAGCCCGGATAGCCGCAGAGCTTTTGTTCTTTTGACAGCTTGTCTTCGGGGATTGCTACGGAGCTAGGGGTATCACAATGTTCTATTTTTAATGCTCAACAAGGTCGCCTCGTTTCCAACAAAGATCGAAAAGTGTTGTTGAAATCGTCGGTGTTATTAACCATTGGTTCGCAAGTTGCATGCGTATTGGCCCTCGAGAACCTTATCAGGTTTCCTAAGGCCGTTCATTAATATTTTCAAACATCGTGCCACACTATTGGGACTGGCACGTCCGCTTGCTGCATAACAAGACTGCCCACACAATTGCAGAATAGTCAATTTGCTTTCTGTAGCCAGTGCGGTAGACATATTGGTACATGCCTGACACTTCCCGTTTCGTATACTGTGTCTCTTATTCGGTATCGTGTCATGTGCCAAGTTCTGAGGGTTGTTTCACTCAAGTATGGCATTCGTCTCTTCGGCAAGCTCTGAGTATGAGCAGACTCTAGCTCAAAAGTATTCTGTATAATTGCAGTGAGGCCGGCACCATTAATCCGTATCCCGCGCACCAAAACATTCCGTTTTCCGAGTATGTAGAAAATAACAAAATAGTATGCCTAATAACTTTGACTTAGCACGAAGAATGAGCTGAAGAGGAAAGAGTCCCACTGAGCCCAGTAGAGCCTAGCACACGCTCTCTATCGGCCCCTTTTCGATGTCAAGGCTATTGGAAAAATATGATTTATCGCTATATCTGGACTGTGTCAATTTCACTCACGTAGAAAGGTCCTTGCCAAGAGCATAGCTTCACGCCTCACGGAGTCGGCATTCCAAATAAATCTTTCGAACCTGCTGCCGTCATAGTAAACAAGAGCCCACCGTAATGACCGAGGGGGCTGTTTCCCAACGATGTCATTGAACAGTTGCAGCGCTTCCTGGATAGTCGGGCGATCCTTCGGGTCTTGTTGCGTCATTCTTTCAATGAGCGGCTCGAGAAAGCTGAAGTTTTCATACACCTACGTAAAATGTATCAATCATACTGTCAGGGAAAAGAATGATGATCCATACTTTCATAAACTCCTTTCGGAAAAGATTCCCAAGAATGAAAACATCGACGGGAAAGGGGTCGTATGGCTCAGGTCGATGAAGTTCGGGAACTTCCTGGTCCTGTCCGTCCTCACCGGTCACCAGTCGAGTCTGCTCAGTGCCGTCAAAGCGAGTAGAAATTCCGAAGTCCGTGAAGTAATAAGTCACACCGGAAACATCGCGACGTCGACGTGGGCTAGCAGTTTTTCCAGATGCATCAAGCAGCGGCATACTAGGATGGAACCCTTTAGGGTATAAAGGTTCTCCATCCATCATGATATTGAGAACAGAGCAATCCCTAGGTACACGATCATTAACAAATAAAGTGATAGACAGAAGGGCGAGGGTCTACCTGTGCGCTACTCCTTGATCATGTATAAATGACAAGCCCTGGACAACGACGTTAATTTCAGGGCTCGTTGACAAGAAAATATGAGACAAACTTCAAGTGTTTGTTTCATAAAATCCATAACTTCGTCGACGGAGGAGAACGGTGGCCTCTTATACGTTATCAACAGAGGCATAACCACAAATTCCAAGCGATCGTTCTCCTCGCTGAACACATCGAGGACAGGAACACAGTGATTTCGAGGATCTTTCAGAAGCGATTCACTTGAAAGAAATAGTGCGAGCTCCACTTCTTTGCTGCCCTTGACAAGTTTCTTGATCTTCACGCGTTTGCCGTCGGAAACGCGTCTCGCATCAATGGTTTTCGGATGCTGCACGACGTTGCCAGTGAGAAAATGACCTATTTTAACAGAATAAATGCATCACATACGCGATTTGCATGCCCGTCCTCGCAGAGCTCTGGGGCTTTCTTTCTTATAGTCCATGAAGGTGTCCATCCTGGTCGGAATCGTGGACGAAGTTTGTACCCGTGTTTTAATAGCAGCTCATATTGATCGCGCCACCATCGCTCATCTTCTCTAAGCGAATAAGGATCGCGCTTTAATGGTTTGTCGGTCTTGCTCGTACTTGATGTTGTGGCCGCCATTATCAGTATGACTCGGAGAAGTGTCGTGCGGACATTCACGTTGATCGATTACATAAGTCGGATTCATCATGACGACAACGTCGAAGAAACTCAAACAAGGCGAGCCAAAAACAATTGTTTACAATTGAACAGCCCTCACACACTACTTGCTTTCCTGTCGTCAAGGACAATCCGTTGTACTCATATAGATCAAATGGCAGCTCGACCTCATTCGCAAGTCTCGATCAACTGGCATCCCTCAAAGCTCCTCGAACTGGTTTCACCGCTAAATGCACAAAGGAAACGAAATGTCACTTGAAGAGAGAGGGCGAATTTTCTTTCTATCCGTTCGCACAATGGCGAGTCATGGTTAAGATTGAAGTTGATTCAGAAATGACATTATTGAGCTTACAGAATAAATTGCTTGCGAAGGAGATGGGCAGCCTTGAAGCCGAGGTAGAGAGTAGGATGGGAAAATACATGGAAGCGGAGGATAATAGTGATAGGCAGACTCAAAGCGTAAAAGAAGCAATCCAGGAGTGCGTATCTATATTCGAACTCTTGCGTGTTGTTGATGAACGTATCTCTAGTGCAAGGGAAACGTATGATCTCTTGACCGCCCCCACGAACAGCAAAAACTTCTTCATTCGAATAGCTCGAAAAGTACCTCTTCCGCCAATCCTGTCTGCTATAAAAACAAGAAGGATAGCGCTAGAAAATATATTTCTTGTCAAGCTTGACATAGAGGTTTGTCCAATCTTTGTGTCTCGACGGTGTTCTAACGCTGAAGTTCAGAGGTCTACCGCTAAAAGAGAGAAATACATTGATGTCAGTAATTACGCCTTTCGGACAGAAGAGCCTTTCTTACGCTCTTCCGGGATTGCTTCAACCTCTTCCGAGCCATGGAGCGTAGAATTTAACCGTAAGCAGAGCTCTCCTTGTACAAAGACGTGTCTAATGTGTACATCTCTGTCTCTAGTACTTGCAACTGCAAACTCGAGGATGACGTGGGTAACTAGCTTGGAATACTCAGAGGCACAGTTCCAGACCTGGTGGATGGAGAAGCGTCCATCAAAATGCCATGGTGCGCGATCGATATCAATTTTCGATATATTCTACTTTCTTACTTGTAAATAATATCTTCAGGTGCCGATGCCTGGGCAGACCTAAAAACGCTATGTAAGTGCGTCGTATACGTGTTTGATGACCTTACCTCTGAGGTGCGTGTTCAACTAGTTTCAATAAACAAACTATGGGTGACAGGGAACATTCTAGTACTTAGAACGATTTCCTTCCGTTGGCCGCCTTTCAAATATTGCTGACAAGGCCAGAATAGTTGCCGTCGAACTTGTTCGTCTCCACGCAAAGCATCCTGATCAGGATTACGGTATTTCAATGCTTTTCGGTCTCACCGTTCCGTGCGTCGTTACTGATTGTCATACTTTTGATGCAAACTAACTTTTGCGTTAAGTATTGTTTTCTCACTATGGAAAACGACAGAAAAGGCGAAGGGTGTATACAACGATAGCGCAACCATACAAAACCTCGCTTCCGACATCCTATCGACCGCTTTGGTGGAACTAGAGAATTTGATGGAGGATATCCAACGCCTAGTTTCGGTGACTCACACAATTCATTTCTCTTACAACCAAGGTACTAAGACAGCGATGCTTTGCACAGGCCTTCGGTGGTGTGCTCTTGGCTGATCCTTACTTGATCGCCGCAAAGGAGGACAAGGCACAGTCCAGCTGTGAGTCAGTCTTCATTTCTCTATAACGAGCGCGTTATAATGATGGTTGTAAGACGTACCGAAGCCTGCGGTATCGCAGCTGTTTGATATTGATCCAAAAGACTTTTCGGCGAAAGCGAGGGCCTTAGTTCTGGACTCAAGGCTACTAGAATGCGAGTCCGATCTTGATTATGCCTGTAGCGACATCCAAAAAATGGAATCTACGAAGGCTGCTGAGATCATTGCAACGAACTGTGACGAGGCAGATTTTGAGTTCGATTTCGAAGGTATATCCAAAACGTTGGTCACGTCGCAAGAAGATAACACAAGTTGTAATTTAGGACTGAAGCAGTCCGGGCTGAAGAAGATAGATGTCCAGCCTAAGCCATTGAAAATACTTGGGTCAGGAGCGTTCTCTGTCGTCTCTGCTCGTAATTCGAAAGATGGTTCCGAGCTCGTACGTACTAACTTTGTCCAATTTTATCTGGTTCTATACACTGAGATCGTTTCATCCAGTATGCCGTGAAGAGTTATAAGAAGAAAACTTCAGCTATAGGAAACGTGAGTCGTATCCATAATTCTTCGTAACTCGACTCTCTGATTAATCACAGCTCGTAAAACGAGAATCCTCTATCTGGGTCAATCTGAAGCATGACAATGTTCTACCTCTTCTTGGATACTGTATACTCCCTCAGGATACTTTTCCTTCGCTTGTTACTCCAGCTTGTCTCGATAAAAACCTAGAACGCTTTCTGAAGGAACACCCATCCTCGTCTGAAAAGAAGAAGCTGAGTTTCGTGAGTTATCCGGTAGACACTACCAGAGTGAAGAGCTGACTTCCTTCTTTCGCCTTTGTAAAGCTTCATGATGTGGCATCTGGCATACAACATCGTGAGTGTCGCAATTCCGTACCCACTTTGTATATTCAAGAAACAATCTAGTCCATTCCGAGGATGTTGCTCACGGCGACCTTCGCGCTGTCAGTTCAATCACCTTCTGCTTTCCCACTCCGTCATCTGTTTTACCTTTATAACTCTGCAGGCGAACATTCTGGTTCAAAGGCTCGAATCTGGAGAGACTCGTGCGGTACTTTGTGACTTTGGGATCTCTGATATCACCATAGAAGTGAAGGAACGGCTGTACCAGCAATCCGCAGAGCAGAGGACTTGCGATAACTGGTTAGCTCCTGAGCTACTTTTCGCTCATGAAAGTATTGTCGTACGAGTGAGCAAAGAGGGTGATATGTATGCGTTTGGTTGTGTGATCCTTGAGGTGCGATTCGTTCAGGTTCCACACATTTATGATTTTAATGACATTTCCAGGTCATGTTTGGAAAAAAGCCTTACGCTTTGTACCATCTCAACACAGTTAGGGATATTAAGTTAGCTGGAGGTCTACCCGCGAAGAGAGCTGACGTGAATGACAAGTTCTGGCCGATCGTGGAGGAGTGCTGGAAATATGAGAGGAACCAAAGGGCGACTTCAAGTTGGGTTTTATCTAAGCTTGGTAATCTCCTCTATCATTCGGACTTTTGAAAGCCAACATAATTAAGCTGTTGTATGCACATCCATGTCTTCGTTATCGCAATTCATCCTATACATAACTTTTCGGAGGACTCAAGTCAAAGAAAGCTGGGCAATAGAGGATTGTAAGTACAAAGTCAAGCGTGATATGAAATGTTCTATTCATACATTGCCAAAGCTCACTCTGTCGCAAAGCCAAGCAAATGCTCCGACTACTCGCGACGGCCTGAGAGCAACTCCCTGACGGGCTCCTTGCTCGAAGGCTGGAATAGGTTGATACGGCCTCCGCACTACAGAGCTTATCAAAAGTAGCGATGTCAAGAATAGTGCAAGTAACGAGAGAAGAAGATTACGTAGCACTCACCGAAGTCGACAGGAGCTGAAGCTACAGCTCAAAAGTGGCCTAAGAGGAGCGGGTCATCGGAGCACCTCAAACGAGCCCGCACAACACATCGTTGTTGTTGTGCGAATAGAAGTGGAAATTTCGAGAGACTCAGCTCGCTGTAGCAAGCAATGTATCCGAGGCCCATTTATACGTCACATTGCGGTACGAGCTCAGGCCAATGTCGAGGCTCCCAAGACATTTGCTCTCATGCTAGCAAAGACATGTTCGGAAACGCGTAGGTGAAATCAGATGAGTAACTGGTCTAAAGGAGCGGCCGCGAATGACGAGATTCAAAACAAGCAGTTCTGGTCCGAGCGTCAGAACATATCCAAAGAAGTGAGGAGAAAAGACGAACACATACAATTGTGCGACAGCATATTCCACATCACCATATTTCTATATGGTACACCCAGAAGAGTCAATAATCTAGATCCAGAACAATGTCGAACTAGTATCAGTTTATACAGCTAATCACAAAGATGCAGGCGAAATGTCTGGCCTTTGACGCATAGGTCTCCAAGGAGTCAGATGTTGGAACGGGCTATAGTTGACATGACCTAGCCGGTGGCAGATGATCGTGGCCCGTATTCTTGTCTTTTTTCCCTTTGCATAGAGGGCGACAGAGCTGGATTGTTTCAGCAGAAACAATGAGAGCTATTGGTTGCATTCTATATCCTGGTCAATCTCAGATTCCCACCACGTTGTATCTAGAGCGCAGCAAAAACTTACAACACTCTGCAGCGCATTACAGACACGGCAAGCACCGTTCGTCGCCTTCGACATGTCCTTCTCAACAGCAAAAGTCCATCCAGCTCTTCGTACCGTCCACATTTTCTTGTGGAAAGTCGGTTGTCGAATTTGTGGCGTTACTGAGGACCAGAGGCGTAAACTTATTAACGGCAGGAAACAGGGCATACAGTATGGTTCGTCACGTCTTTCTTGTGCTGACGCAAAGATTCAACTCCAAATCCCTTGAGGTCACGAGACAGTTTCCATAGAGTTGGTAGGCAACTACGGCCTATTTAAAGCTTCTATCCAGCAAAGTTTAGCTAGAGCGCAGAGGTGCTGACTCTAGGCATGTAGGTGCCATGATAATTCTAAGTAGGAACACTGGTCAATGCCTATAGCATATTTCGATGGGTCCTGTGCCCACCAAATAAAAGCGGCCATGCCTCACAACAAAAAAAGAGCCGGTGATAACGTGGAAGGTTTGACGACAGCATTGTGTTGGTGGTCGGTTGAGATGTGTTGACGATCCTTCGCCGCTATTTTCGGACCTGATCAGTATGGTGGGAAACTAGAATGAACATTGTGTCCAAAAGGGGTATCTGAGACAGACAAGAAGAACCAACGTGGCTCCTATGATGTTGACAGCGTTTCTCACCTCCCCTCTGCCGTAATATTCATAGACGCTGATACCCGCTCTCCCTGAGCCTGCAAGGAATCTCGTGCTGGCTGGACTGCTATCTGCTACCGGTGGAGCTGCTGCTTTGGGGAAGGACTCGTGTCTCCGAGCCTCGAGCAATGCATTGCTTTCTCGCCATTCCCCTCTGCGGGGCACATTCACATGAACTTCAAGCTCAGTTCTGACATAGGGTTAGAAGGGAAGAAGACTTGGTTTGGAATTATGAAGGTTTTAATGATAGTCTTGTGCTTGGATGGGCGATGATGTGAGTGTTTCTAAGATCTGCCTCCCCCCTTCCCAAACCCCTAAAGGACGTTCACTTATCATCCACAAACTCTTTCCTCTCCCATGACTTGTTGTTCTGCTTTCATTTTTCTTTATAAATGTTATAAAGGCCTGGTCACAGTTGACTACTTGCTGCTCGCATACAGTCGACCGACGCCTGTTTGTCCATCTCCATTTCGCCCGTCATTGGGATAGCGACTTCGAACCCAAATCCCTTTGCATATATGCGATCAGATTGATTTATATATGCATCGGCTTTGGTTTCCGAGAGTGCCCAAAGGGTCCGCCACAAATTCACCTACCTTCGTGCTTGGCTCAAAAACTTCTTCCTATCCTAGTCGTCAAGTCAGCCACTGGCCGTTTCCTTGCTCACGTACCATGGATATCTCATCTTACTTTGCTTATTGACGAAGGCTAAGGTACCCATCTCTGCAAGCTAGTATCCGTGACAAATTTAATCGTTCCACTTCGAGACACGCTTGTATCTTTCGACTGTCATCTTCGCTGAGATCATGGAAGGCCTCTGCTATTTCCCTCAACATTTCCTAAAACATAAAGGATCAGGGATTACAGCAATATAAGGAGCCAACCCTAAAGACGTTGGCTGCAGTGTCCTGCTATTCAAACGCATAAGAAGAATGCTTTCACCTCTATGTTTTCAACCCTTGACTCCACGAGCTCGTGGTATTTCCTGGCATGAAGACAGAAAACCACTGAGGAATCGCATGAATGGTAATCGAGAGCTCAGGTACTGCCGGAGCTTGACGCATCGTCGAAGTGGTTGACTATGCTCGCGAAGTCTGTTCTCTTCAATCTCGATGGGAGAGTGAAGATTGCTCAGCTACAATATTGATATCTTTCGCACATCTGCTTAAATACACCCGAAGCTCGTCATATGATGTCAAAATCTTCGCGAACCTAGAGTCATATTGACAGACAAATGGGTCCGAGCGAGCTCGGGACCGTCACTGAGCCTCATTTGACTTTCTAATAAGAGATGAAGCGCGTTAAATTACAATCTAATTTCTAGCTTGAGCCAATGGAGCGTGTACGGGCGAGAGAAGTAAAAGGGAGAGGGAAACTACCCTTGGTGATCTTTGGCCGACGCTTTGACTGGTGCAAAAATGATCCTTGCGACGTGTTTCGTCTGTTATGTCCTGGTGTCCGAGCAGTTTGTGGGTCAATCAAGCCAAAAGCAGGCCCTACTACCCGCGACATAAGGTCCGATAACAGCCCCAAAATATGCGCCTTTTGTGACTCAAGTCTCGAGAGAGGAACCGTGCTTTGCAATTCGAGGCAGTATAACTGGATGGAGGAAAGTCTTCCCTCCCTAAGTGTCTCCGAGCCATTGAGAAATGCATACCGCGTTTTATAATCCAGATATGGATCCGAATACTGTGCATTTGCACGTCCATTCCTAAGTTGAGGCCCCTGTCTTCTTGTCTTGCTTCTGAACCTCTTTCACTTCTTTGATTAACTTGCTCTTCGAGCGTGTGTCGGTCGATCCTAGTTAGCCCCTAGATGTCAGTCGTCTTCATTCAACACCATCTAGATTGATCTCTAACAAATACTTCAAGGAAAATGGCCCTCTCTGTACTGATCAGGATATTCGTCTTTGAGCCCGGTCCCAGCATTCGCTGGGGAATGAACGTTGTACCGCGCCGTACCTTGCTACTTTCCCGGACGACATGGCTCATCTCCATCCTAAAGGTTTCCCTCGCATAGGTGTAACCTGTGTATGTTCTCGGCGGCGAGAACACTTGAAGACGTTTTAATTTGTTGACAGATTAAAGAAGCCGCATAACTATGAGTGAAACAATATCTGTTAATTTCACCTCCTCGCAGCTATTGAACGGTAGTGGGGCTCTGCTACACGTGCACAGAAGGTCTGTTCACCAACTTTATAGTGATATAGAAAAAGGGTATATTACATGCCTCAAGTCTGGTTGATTCATTAGCTGCCTTGGACATCCATTGCTGTCAAGGAAGGCAGAGATCATGAATAAGCATTCTGCGAATAATGGTTGATTGACTCAGTCCGCATCTTTGACGTCAGTTTGTCTGTGACAAGGAAGGGAAGGGAGCATCCACCATAGACTTCATCACGACTCCAACAGGTAGTCATTAGCATGTTGACGCTGATACACACGCGGGCGGTACTTTTGCTGAATACTGGGACGAATTGGCGATCCACCTTCCTTTTATATCGCGCCCGAACGACTGAAGAGGTGCCTTCAATGCCAAACTTGTCTAATTGTACCCGCTGGCTGTGAGCTCAGGCCTCGGCCCTCCATTCCGTGATCAATCAGTACGAAAAACGAGGGTCATGGATAGGCAGATTGAGTGCGAACCCGTCGGCATTAATATTACTGCGGTGCCGTCGTTTCCTGCAGAGACCGGAGTCGTGCGACAGTCTGCTCTTTCTTGCCTTTAACTTTCGTAGACTGGGATTCAAAGGCCCAGCATGCGAGTCCTATGTGAAGCGAGACGAGCAGAAGATGAGAAGTACAAGGGGAACGAAACTCGACTCGGCTGAGCCGATCGCCGTCGCTTAGAAAGGCGAATGCAAATCAGGCACAGGATTGTTTTATGTAAGGCACACGTGCTGATTTATTGTGTGCTTGTGCTCATCGACGGGCTTCAGCGACTCGGAGGTTCGTCCGTTCCAACCTTCACTTGCTCACTAATTTTGACGACCTCGACGCTCTCAACAACGGCGACGGCAGCAGAGAAATCTGCCTTCAACATCGAAGACGACGACGACGATCGAGAAGAGCATTGCACCCGGCTCGACGTCGGTAGATGCACGTCAATGATCAACCCTGCACATAACTTTAGCTCAATTTGCGTTGCTACACCCTCCTCTCCATTCCACTCGCACCGTCTTCCCTTCTCATCTTTTCTTTCTTCGCTCTCGAACCGAAGCTTGAAGCTACTCTTTACTCGACGTGTCTCTCGCTCGCTGGAAACAAAATTCGACACTTGAGCTCTCGTCAACGTGTCTGCCTCTCCCCAATCCCCTCCTTCATTTCCTTGCACATACTACGCATAACGCAACCCGGCCCAGGAGAGAATGTTCCGTCGCAAAAAGTCGACAACGGACATCGCGCAGCGCGGGACGGCCGCCATAAGCATCTCGGGACCGATGCGCATCGCGGCGCAGGCGCCGCACCCGCCATTATCTCCATCAGCGGCACCACTGTACGAGCGGTTCGCAAAGACGACCAACACGAACGTCAGCATGGTGGCAGGACCAGCAAGGAGGAGCGCGTCGAGTGCGCGGACACGGCTGGCGGACGGAGAGGGCTCGATGAAGAGATCGGAGGTACGGCAAGAGTACGGTGGACAACGGCTTCAACAACACGGTGCCGGGAAATCTGGAGCTCAAGCATCGAGGGCCGAAGAGCGCGCGGGATCGGGAAATAGTATTCCGTCGCGGGAAGAGAACTCCCGGTTTGCGCAGCATCGACATCAGCAGCAGCTGTCCCCGCCCACGTCGCCGACCCTCCCTAGGGCAAACGCAGCTCCGAACCTGGACCGGAGGCCGATGCCGAACGTAGATGAACACGCGCTTGACGACCCGCCGCCGCCAACGCGTCTGCTCAGCAAAAGTAATCGTGTAATTCGGGAGCGTGAGCCGGAGAAGATGAGCGTACCTCGCACAGTTGTCAAGGCAGAGAGAGTGGACACGCAATTATCGAGGATGCTGACTCCACCATCACCACCACCGACCAATTCATCAACGTCTGACTCCCTCCTTGGCTCAATGCCTTTGCCGTCACCATCCAGTACACCTCTCCGCTCAGCAGCTGTCCCTCCTCCGCCCTCCTCGTTCGCTCGTCCTTCGCCCTCGCCCTCTTCCCCAACTACCGATGAATCCGGTCTCCTCTCCGGTGGGAGCACACTGAAGAGCTCGCCGAGCCTTGGCAACTCGCTCGAGACGCGGCATGGCCCACGCAAGACGAAGTACTCACCGCTCGCCGCCTTTGGCCCATCCGCATCCATGTCGGCATCGACAGGCTCTTCCTCTTCTATACCTACCTCGCAAGATGCACCGCCGCCTACGCCGCCCAAGCCGACGACGTCTGTCGCCTCGCCTACCGTTCCCACCTTCACTAGTACTATCAATTCATCTTACCCTGTATGTGTTTAATCTACTGGTTTCGATGAGTATTTAAATTCAGACTGACCCCGGATTTGGATTTTACACAGCCCGATTCGGCTCCGGTTCCCGACCCAGCTCCGGATCTGTCAGCGGGCCGTCCGTCCTTCGACTCGTTCACCAACTCGGACCGGCATGCTTCCCTCCAGGTTCGTCTTTCCCTTGTATTTTTACATTCAATTGCTGAAATGAAATGAAATACAAATTAAACCATGCTTAAAAACGGATAATTGTTTTGACCGCAACAGCCGTTGAAGACAGCATCGGTCGAGCTGCGTGTCGGACTGGGCGCAGACGAGCTGGAGACGTTTCATTCGCCGCTGTTCGGTGCTGGCTTCGGCGCACGTTCCAGCGAAGAACATGGACAGGATGACGGCAATGGCATGGGGACTCATGTCAAGCCGAAGCTACAGCCGATGGGGGAACCGAACAACAGAAGTCTAAGGAATGTCACCGCTGTAATGCCTTCAAATGGGCGGACGGCCTTCCTCGGTGCAAGAACTGATGCAGGCAGGGAAGAGGAAGGAGACCGTATAAAGGTCAGGACGAGGGAGAGGAGCGGCCGCGTGGCAACCGTAGTCTCTCCCGCGAAGATGGAGGTAGAGATGCCCCCGACCCCGCCCTCGCCGCCTGCCCCTCAGCCATCAATGCTTCACGATTCGGAGAAGGAAAGTGGAGAAAACGAACTTGGGAGGAAAAGGTCCGCAAGTGCGTCAAGTGCGGGGAGCGCGCGAAGGCGGGCGACGGTGTACACGAAATTTGGCGATGAAGACGTGCCCAGTATGCCGACTGTCCAACAGAATCAGCCGCAGACGCCGCCGACAGTGATGCGGGGTCAGATTCCGACACCACCGACATCTGTTGATGGACACGGACAGAACCAGCGTCTGACCATCGCCAGCGTTCTCGAAGGAGAGCGCAGTCCCGACGTTCCTTCTTCCTCCTCCCTAGACAGCAGACGCGTCCATAAAACGAGTTCCGCCCGCCGTCTGATCCCCGACTTCTTGTCCTTGCCTTCGGCCGACGCAGAGGCGAACGGCCGCGCAAGACAAGGAGAATCGCACGGTGACATCATCTCGAGCGAGATGGCCGAGCGAACTACGCTCCCGCCTTCCATGTCTGCTTCGTCTTCGTCTTCTAGCGCGGATGTTGTTTACAGAATGCAGGGCAAGCCCACGCCGAAGGTACACACTCAGGACCTCCCCTCGCTCGTCAACTCCCATCACGTTCACCAAGGCCAGCACCACGCGCCGCTCTCCCCGCCGCAGTCACCGCCTCAACCTCTCGCTCCCGCGCTTTCGCCATCACAATCCCGCTCGCGTGCGCGCAGTAAATCGCGTACGCGATCCAACAGACCGGGTACGGGCTCGAGTGTGCATAGTCAAAACTACGTGCCGCCCTCATCCGCGTCCTCTTCTGACGGTCCCGGGCGCTCGCCCTCCGCTCTCTCGGCTCTCGTCTCATTTTCTTCTAGTTCTGGAAACTCAAGTCCTCGGAAGCTGACGAAGACACCACCTCTCTCGGCGCGCATAATGACGGAGGGTGCAAGCGTAGCTGAACAGTATCGGCATCAGCATCAGCGCCAGATAACTGAATCGTCTGAAAATGTGGACATGCTCGTCGATGCGGACCCGTTCGCGAAGGATGAGATAGTGCGCACGCCGTTGGCGGGGGAAGCTATGGCTGCCTCTGCGTCGGTAGGATCGATGACGCCGCCCGTTCCGCCATTCGCGCAAGGATCGGGGACGACCTCGGGTCCGCCCAGTCCTGCGAGTTCTGGTGATTATTTCTCATCGCGTGCGCGAAGGAGAGGCGAGCGTCTGGATGCGAAGCCCCGGGAGACGGCGCAGGCTCTTGCGAACATGCGTGAGGGGATGGAGGGCGAGGAGACGCCGCGACCCATCGTCTCTGGCTCTGCAGTTGGGGGAGATGAACAGATGGAACTGGAGCCTGAACCCGAACCGGCGGAGCCGACGTTCTACCCACTTGAAAAGCACCTGATGCATGCAGACCTGCTTGCTGCGCTGCTGCCCCACCTCGTGTTCCGCGACTGGTGCGCGCTAGTTGCGGTGAATGACGCTATGCGACGCGCGGTCGAGCACAAGCGCGAGCTGCGTGAGGCCGTGCTCGAGCATTTTCTGCGTATGGTTGGATATATGCGGTGGAGGTGGTCGACGAAGGAACATATCATGTTGACTTTCCGGGTATGTCTCTGACTCTTGCTCCTTTACTTCGGTAGCATAGGCTAATGGAAAAACACACATAGGATCTCAACTCCTATATGCGCGGTGTCTCAATTCCCTCGCACCAATACGCAGTCTACGGAAAGGCATGGCTCGACGCGAAGCAACAGGCACAGAAGCTTCCCGCGGATGAATACATCAAATTTAATCTCAAGGCTGCGACCGCGCAGAAGAGTTTGTTGGCATCGTCATGTCGCGCCTACTCGCGTGTTGTGCTGCGGCTGCGCGCACAAGCGGAGGCTATTGAAAGGGATGGGGAAGTGGAGGAGCCGGTGTATCAGTTTACGCCGCCGCAGTCGACGACTTCCGTCAATGCAAAGGCGCACGCGCAGGTACAGATGCAGGCGCATCGTTCGGTATCGCGTGTGCGCACGGGCACGCCAAGTCGTCCAGCGTCCCCGGCTGCGTCGTCCATCTCGCACTCGCAGCATGGGCACCATCTCAACGGCAACAGCAATGGTCACACGAAAGTGAACAGGTATGAACGCGCTGCGCTCGCTGCCTTAGGCCCTCGCTTCCGGTCTCCGCTGTTCCGTCTGGGCCACGCGCCGTGCCTGCGCGTGTGCGTGCCGAGCCCCGAGGGAGTCTGGCTGTCTGACGCAAGCGTCCTTGAGTGTGAGAGGGAGCTGAAGCGCGCGGGCATCGTCCCGCTGCTACGCGTTGGGGACGTCGTGTGGGACATCGCCGTCGGTGATGAGGGAAACGTCGGGCGGATGGTCTGGGATGGGAATTACCTCATAGTAAGTGCCTTTTCTGTCAATTTGTCTTTCTGAGAGAGTTTATTGGTTTACCTGTCGTATAGGACCTGGACTACACTTACTCGCGCACGGGCGAGGCGCCGCAGTACCTCCACACGTTGTCCTTCCCGCCCTCGTACTTCCACCGCGTCATTCGCACGTCGGGCAATCCTATCTGCTATATTGATATATCACCCTGGGGCGAGGAGATCGCGGCCAACTTACAGCTCCTGCAAGATCGTATCAAAGCCGAGACGTAAGTCATTCTTCATTACCATATCTTACCGTTCTTATCGCTGATCTGCAATTGTGCGAATAGCCCCCAAGGTGGACACCATACGGTCGTGCGCTGGATCCACCGCTCCAAGTTCCGCATCCGGCCAAACCCATACACAAACGCACCTATCGCGATTCCGGACACGAGCCTCGCTGTGGATCCTGGGTGGTTCGGGACGGTCATCATCGAGATCGAAGGCACAAATGAGGGGCTCGCAGATCTGCAGCAGAGATGTCGGTCGGGGTTCCCTCCACGTGCAGTTGGTGGTGAGAATGGGAATGCGACGAGGATGAAACCGGCGAGTAGAGTTTTTAGGCTACTTAGGGAACGGAGGTGCGTTTCTTTCTTTTTGCCCTTCTTCAGTTGGCACTCTGTCTCTGACGCGATCGTGATTGATGCGACAGTCGACCTGGGGAGATCTGGTTACGTGCTGTCCGCGATAAAGAACGCCTGCTGTAATTTCTGTTCTGTTTCTGTCTTGGACTTTCCTCGATTCCGTTTATCCGGGACCTTCTACCTTATCGTCTGCCTGTCTCGCTATGCTCCTTGTGCTCCTGTTTACTTTCATTACCATCATACCTTCATATTTCACTGCGATACCTTCGAATCGTATAACTCATACCTTTCTTCTTGGAAGCCTCTGACTACTTTTAACTTGTCATCGTTTATTCAAGACTCTACTGCTGTTATGTTTACCACTGTTGTTCCTTATGGATTTCCTGTCTTTTCTCACCCGTACACTCGATCCATGTTTCCTTATTGCTCCCCAAAATGACTCGCTGTTCTCTCTGGACTGACAATGTCGTAGTAGAATGAATGCATTGTGAACGTTGATACAAAAACCAATCAATCAAGTATCTGCAAGAGTGTTCTCTGCCGGAGTGAAACTAAAAACCTTCCAGTCCTTAGGGTCAAGCTCCCAGACTGAAGGATCAGTCTGGGGCAAGGTGAGACCACCCAACACTGAAAGAGAGTTATACACCACAGAGAAGAAAACCTCTTGCGATCTGTACCATCCGGCAGCAAATCTGCTCGCCCACTTCCAAGACAGCGGCGGGCTATAAGTAAGCATCGCACACACCTCGAACCACCGTGGATAGACACCTGAGGCGCCCCAGTCGATGACCCATAACTTCCCGTCATCACCCAGTATAAGATTCCGCATCGTCAGATCTCCATGAGTGAGCACGAGGGGCTCAGAGTCGTCGAAGGGAAGAGCGGGCCGATGGTGTGGATTCAGATGTATGGCGTGCTGGTGCGCGAGATTGTACCACGCGGCCAATTCTGCCATAGAAGCGAAGGGACCAGCGTCATATTCACCTAGCAAAGGTCCGGAGCACCGTATGGGCTTGGTTAGATCCTCTGTGTACGGGCCGGGAACCTGGGCATCAATCTGAGGAGTTCGAATGTAACCGCGGAGTCCCCAAGCAATTATGAGTTTCCGTCAGAGGATAAGGTCCGACCAGCAGTCTCTGAGGAGACGCCCTCTGATGAATTCCATGATGAGGTCATAATCATCTTCAACAGAGAAGAATTGCAACACTCGGGGAACCGGGATGTTCGTTTGACTGCGGACCAATTCCATCGTCTGCGCTTCCCATGCACAAACATCGTATCCTGATTTGCAGATGATGTTCGGAGTAAGCATCCGGAATGGAGGTTGTAGGCTGTCAGGCCAGTCAAGGATTGTCATTAGCTTTGGCGCAGTCCGGCGCAGTTCGACGATTTGAGCATTAGATAGCTCGTCAAGTTCAGCCAGTTCGCGTTTGACCTTTAATTTAGTATAAAAAATCGCGTTCTTGATATCAAACTTGAATAAAGCAGGTCCTCTGGAAAACTTACCTTGGTTGACACGGGTTCTCTCGAGCGAGTAACAGCTGACTTGAGGAGCTTAAAAAGGGAGTCGTAGGACTCAGAAGACCACAGGTCTGAGAGTGAGGTTTATGAAAGCGTTTATAAGCTACTTATAGTAGATACACGCGTGTCCGAGCTGGCCGTGCAGTGGCGGCAGCGGCCTCGCGTTCGAACCGCGTTCAAAACAAGTTGAAGCCGCGCGGTTCGGTTCGGGTTCGAACCGAACCTCAGAAATACTAGTTTGTAGATTAATGTATCTTTATTAGGCAATTCTACTTAAACTGAGTGGGAAAGCCCGATCATAAAATGCAGCGATTGAAGAGATGATATCTGAAATATGAGTGGGTGATCAGACAAAAACACTATAATTAATTCATCCAGTCTAGACATTAGACTTCTGAAGGACAGCGACAACAAGGCAGAGGAAATCCCCAAGGCTTCGTTGTTGAAGGACCAGAGGTGAGGGTTATTATGAGAATTTATGACGGGTGGGGTGTGATCAACAGCCATAGGGTCCCCGCTAAAGCTAGTCACGAATGCTTGAATAGCATTCAAGCCTCGACTATAACATTTGGCCGCGGTTTTCATGAGACGGAGTATAAATGTTGATAGGAACTCAACTTGCTGCTGCGAAGGCAATGGCATAGTCAAATCCTTCACCACGGGCGGATTAGTTTAAGTATAAAGAAATGGGCTGTGCAGAACAGACTCACTCGGTGACCTGGCCTTTGTGATCTCTGAAAGCGCTAGAAGCCATGAGAACGGAACCGCAAGCAACGACCATAAGGCCTGACAGGTCTTTTTCATAGCCTTCCGGAGCTCCACTGGGAGATAGTTTTTGCAATATCTGAAGGCAAATCAGTGATACAACAAAAGGGTACAGATGATATACATGTACATAGATGTACAGCACTGAGTGGTTGCAATCTGCAGCTCACCCCTCCAATACATAAGATCTCCGCAATAGATGAAGTTGCCGTTGGAACCCATGGAATGGGTGTCGATAATAACCAAGATCTTGGTGTTTCCCTTTTGTAGTTCGAGAACTTGCTTAATCGACATTTTTGGCTTATTGTGGAGTGGAACAGCCATCACCACCTGAACCCACTTGAACTTACAATGGAAAGAAACCCACGATTAAGTGACAGCGGGCACGAATACGGATGAAACATACGTTATCTGGAGCCTGCTTCTAACGTCGCTTCTAAGATCAATCTGATGTCCTTCGCATCCCCCCATTGAAGAAAGATGACAAGGAGCAGCATCGGTTGGATGAGAGATCTGAAATGACAAGGATTATTTCAGCGCAACGTGTAATGATAGTAGTCAGCGAATTCGAACTCATCTCGTTACCAAACAAAGTGCACAGGAAAGGGCATCTTTTTCTTATAGCACCTCGGGCTTATGTAACCCTTACCCTCATCCTTTGTCCTTTGGATCAAGCTCCTATACTGAAGTATTAGTCTGGGGAAAGGCGGTGCCGCCCAACACCGAAAGAGAGTTATACACCACAGAGAAAACAATCTCCTGCGATCTATACCATCCAGCAGCAAATCGGCTCGCCCACTTCCAAGACAGCGGCGGGCTACAAGTGAGCATCGCACACATCTCGAACCACCGTGGATAGACACCCGAGGCGCCCCAGTCGATGACTCATAACTTCCCGCTATAAGATTCCGCGTTGCCAGATCTTCACGAGTGAGAACGAGGGACTCAAAGTCGTCGAAAGGAAGGGCCTGTCGATGGTGCAGATTCAGATGCATGGCGTGCTGGTGTGCGAGACTGTACCACGCGGCTAATTCTACCACGGACGCGAACGGACCAGCGTCGTATTCACCTAGCAAAGGTCCGGAGCACCGTATGGGCTTGGTTAGATCCTCTGTGTACGGGCCGGGAACCTGGGCATCAATCTGAGGAGTTCGAATGTAACCGCGGAGTCCCCAAGCAATTATGAGTTTCCGTCAGAGGGTAAGGTCCGACCAGCAGTCTCTAAGGAGATACCCTCTGATGAATTCCATGATGAGATCATAATCATCTTCAACAGAGAAGAATTGCAACACTCGGGGAACCAGGATAGTCGTTTGACTGCGGACCAATTCCATCGTCTGTGCTTCCCATGCACAAACATCGTATCCTGATTTGCAGATGATGTTCGGAGCAAGCATTCGGAATGGTAGTTGTAGACTATCAGGCCAGTCAAGGATCGTCATAAGCTTTGGTGCAGTCCGGCGCAGTTCGACGATTTGGGCATCAGTCCGCTCATCAAGCTCACCTCGCTCGGCCTATAAAGCTCACGCTCTTGTTACCAAACTCGGATAGAGTAGGTCCTCTGGAAAACTCACCTTAATTGACAAGGGTTCTCTTGAGCGAGTAGCAGCTGCCTCAAGAAGCTGGAGAAGGGAGTCTAGCATGGTTTCCTTCGCCTGCAGCTTGTCTCCCGAGGATAGCACAAAGCTACTAATGCTTTTGCTAGAGCCCTTCCTAGAGTTTGCTAAGCGAACCCGATTTTACCACCCGACATTCCCGTGGCATCCACCAATTGAACATAAGTCAAGAGCTGAGTGAGACGATAGCACAATGAATACCTAACAAAGAGTCTGTTGAAAATAAACCAGTACATCTGCTGACTCATCAGAATAAAGTTCTTTATCGTGAGAGTAAATTACCTGAATAGTACAAGCGGTTTACCGTTCGCGATTCAGAGCCGTTCTAAAATGGCATTTACTATCAAACACTAGTTGACACGTACATACAACTTCAGTCATGCCCAGGAAGCAGAACTCGACAAGCGACAGAGAGGCCTTGCACCGTGGAGGCTTCTGTCATAGGAACATAGCATCAAAGCGACCGACTCTCCTCTGTCAGCTGCGTCTTTCGGAGAGGATGGTTCTGAGGATGGTCAGTCACTCGTCAAACGAATCTTTTCAGCCGAAGGGCATACCCTGAAACACATGCATATACAGATCTGTCACGATATCAGGCTTTGAATAATGCGGGATTTGCACTTCTCTATCAGCGATGACAAAGGAATGTAAGTTGCTCAACGGGTAGCCAACTCACTGCTGTCCTCTCGGACAGGTGCCATCACTGTGCATGTGTGTCCCGAGTATCGAGTCGCATGGATTTCAAGCGCGCAAGCATCATCCCATTATGTCATATAAGAGATGGCAGTCGAAGAAGAGGCGAACGACAGGTAGATGACTTGGGGGACTTGCCTCACCGTAGGCACGTCTTTCTCGAATTCATTCTCTGAACTTGTTGACTAATCTGCTCAAGATATGGAATATTGTACTCGCGAATGGGCGACATATCCCGAGAGTCGCATATATTGTCCTTCCCTCCCCCATACTTGCCCGGCAGAATCCAGAAGTCAGGCGACCCTACGTGTCATCCGACCTTACCTGCCGTACGTATCAAAGTGAAGGCGCATGTCTATCACGGTCTTCGCCGTCTTTGAGGTGGCCACCGCTTGACATGCGTCTGACCTGCCGCTCCAACTTCCACCTCTCCCTGAAACTTTACACGAGCATGCCCATCTTAACTCGTGCCGACCCGAGTCGGTTCGGGACAGTCATCATCGAGAGCGAGGGAACTAACGAGGGGCCTGTGTGTGCGCATCAGTGATGTAGAGACGTGTTCACGCCTCACACGGTTGAGGAGAATGGGATCCGGGTTGGAGATGTGAAAAGGGTGATGCTGGCAAGTCGAGTACTTGGGCTGCTTGTAGAAAAGAGGTGCGTCTCGTTCTGACTTACTTATTATCCTCTGATATATATCTGATGTGACTACATTTGCTGACAGTCAGTTGGCTGCTTGTCTGCACGCGATCTTGAGCGTCTAGTGAGATTTGTTTGTTCTGAACCTTCCACCCTTCATTATCCAGAATCAATTTCAAGCTGGTTATCGTATGTCTATCTTCTTGTGCTCCTGCTCCTTTTCACTACCATATTCTCAAATTCCGCTGCGTTTATTTCACGCCCCATCACCCAATTCCTCTAGCTCAACTCGCAACTTTATATGTCTATTTCAATAATCTTTTGCTTTGTTCTGTTGGTCCCAGTTCTTCCTGGACTCTCTTCTACTTGGGCTCGTGTTGCCCTTGCAGAGATTTCCATACTGCTTTCGAATTGGAACCATCCTTTTTTGGCTTTACGTCTTGTAGTAGATCCCACTCCTTGTGTACGTAAATAGAAAATGATATCTTGTCAGGAAGCTTCCGTTGGTGATGTGAAAGGTACGAGCGAAAGGCAGGCCTAGGGTCTCCGGAAAGTGCTGAGACCAAAAATGTGAGACAATAATTATAACAAGAGCACCAAGAGGTAAAGTAACGGTAGGTGGGTCTACGTAATTTGAAGACAAAGGGAACGTAATATTGGTGGTCCTCATGGGTCCCTTGTAATCCGCTTGGCAACCCGGCACGCAGTGGCCTCAAATAGTGTTCCCTTTGTTGTCGAACGCGTTGATCAACTGCCGCGATAAAACCCTAGTTATCGTTGCATCTCGCGGACAGGTCTGTTGCTCTCGTCTTTGTTTATTTCTCTCGAAGAAGCAATCACGTTCATCCACGGACTCCACAGTCAAATCGTCAACAGGAGAGGCCCCAGACTCTATTCTATTCATGAAAGTACGAAGACGATCGTTCGCGTGGTCGCTTTTCAGAGAACAAGCTGTTCAAAAGGCGCGCGCCTACTGCACAATAACATGCCTGAGCAACAGTCAATCTCGCTATAGCAAAGTGCTTTTTAGTAAGGCAGGCTTTAGCTACTTCTCGACCTACTGCGTACAAGCAGTCTCGTTTCTCTCGCTTTGTTCGATGCGAATTTACTAACTCAACCTCTGCAACTCCATTGCCGACATCTCTACAATCTAATGGACAGGGTCAACATTAGAACTTATATTCCTCAATGTGAGTGCTCAAGCCTTAGACGCGCATAACTGAGAGATAATGATAGTCTGGAGCAGTACTAAATGAGTGGCGAGTTCCGGAGTTCAGCGAAAGGAGTATCGTTCGACTTCGTGCGATTAAAGGCGGAAGACGAACCGGAATTCTCAAGGGAACGCACACTGCTGAAGGAAATGTCACGGTAGGTGGTCCTTCGCAGGGTCTCTTTTGAGCACTTCCAGTCTTATGCTGTAAATGCTAGTGGTACGTGGCTATCAAGATCGTCAACACGGACTATTCTGCACAATCGAGCGATCCGAAAAAACGACTCAGACTTCTCATCGAAGTAAGCTGTTAAGTACACAATTATAAACTTGGACTTTCTCACTAATCCTCTTCGATCCCAGTACTTTAAGCGTGAATGCCGAATTTGGAGGGCTCTCGGAGACCATCCGAACATCGCTCCTCTCCTGGGATTTGTCCGTCCCTTACAAATGGAAGCTTTTCCTGCCTTGATTATGCCTTATTATGAAGGGAGAAATCTGCGTATGTTTGTATCTCAGTACAAGATCAGTCTGAAAGGGAAGGTTAAGCTAGTAGGTGTCTGCGATATCGATCCGAAATATATGCCTTAAAGTTTCACTCAATACGGCAGATGCGGGATGTCGCATCCGGATTGAAGCACAGTACGCCGTAGCATGTCCTGCTTCGTCTTTCAGCCACATTAATGTACCTACAGTGCATTCGTTTAACCCTCCCGCCATTCATCGTGATATAAAGGCCGTAAGCCCTCCTCCCTTCATACAGAACGTCTTATTTACGATTTCCCCATTTTATAGAGCAACATTGTCATAGAGATACTTGACGGTACGCGATACAATGCTCGTATTGCAGATTTTGGCTCTACAAAACTGGCGGAGGTGGAGACTGATATCCAGGTTACTGGCGGAACGTCAGCGCCCGTCACTTTCTCGTGGACCCCGCCGGAATATGTTAAGGTATCAAGCTGGACGAAAAAGCCAATGATCGATTACACGCATCCTACCACTGCGGGGGACATCTGGTCCTTCAGTTGTACATTTCTTGAGGTAATTGTTTGCAAGTTTTGAGACGGTGATCGAGCTTAGCCTATGTCTGAAAGGTGCTCCGTAGCGCTAACCCATGGGATGGGTATGCCATCGAAAAGGAGTTGTTAGAGCGAAAACATCCTCCGAAGCCCGAGAATTGCCTCGTTGATGATAACTGCTGGAATGTGATGCTTGTCTGCTGGTTTGCGGATCCTGTGAAGAGGCATGGCGCGAGTCAACTCATTAAACACCTTCTAGCCATCGAGCGTCTATTAGAATGACTGCTCGTGCTACTTGTGTATCATTTATATGAGGTATACCTATCTAAGCTTTAATTGCTTTGTCTGTATGAGACGGACTGTCTGATTCAAGAATTGAATTAATATGATAGATAAGCATGTAAGAAATACATACTCCAATTCTGAGTTCATCGAAAATCGGTTTTAAACATCTTAGTCCGAGCTCGCAGACAGATAGATAACTCTATAGCTCTACAAGCTAGCTACGAGTTATTTTAGCATTCCTCGGCGGTTCAAACCCTGTAAGTTCAAGGGTTCAATCACGACCATTTTCACGGCAAGAATCTCTTCCATACCATCATTGAACGACTCTTCAGACAAAATACATGAAATGACTGTGAAGTAGTATATAGAAATAGGGATCTTCGTTAATATGTTCAGTAATCCATGGAAAGAGTAAACTAGGGTGTAAATTCTTCTAAGAAATCGTCTAATTGGCGTATGACAGATACTGCGGAGGGCCGGCAATTTGGATCAGGATTCCATAAAGAACAAAGAAAGGGGAAGTAAGTTGCATTAGTTTCTTCTAGCGTCGCCGGCAAGTGTCCTCTAAGTTTTTTCGCCTTCTTCTGCTCTTCAGTATGGAAAGACTGATGAGGATCCCGCTCAAAGATAACCTACAGTTTATCCAATCAATACGCTCATTTCGCTCCAAATATGAACTTACTTCTAAAAAAACACACCCGAAGGAGTAAATGTCACCTGGAATCGAGATGCACACACGGTCCTGTTTTGCAGCATCTCCCCTATCTCGGGAGCCTGCCTTTCTCAGGAGCTCAGGAGAAAGCCAATTGGGATTTCCCACTTGCCCAAGGGTTGTTTCAAACATAGGGCTTGAAAGCACAGGGTCAGATCCGCCATCCACAAAGTATGCGATACCAAAGTCGATCAGTACGGCTTTATGAGCGGAATTCGCATCATTTTCTTTCACGAGGACATTGCTCTGTATTAGTTCCTAGTGTCAGCATTCGAATGTCTACGCTATTCTGGGACTTACGGCACGTAAATCTCCGTGAGCAATTTTCTGCGAATGTACTAGAGGACTTGGTTAGCTTCCTCCAACAACGGGACACCGATCAATGACACGCACTGTGGGCAAGTCCGCAAGCGACCCCACGAAGCTGCAAGTGTGTCAACACTAGCATATTGTTGCACAAACCGGAACTTACTAGCTCCAACTTTTTCTTCTCGGTAGTCGCAGGGCACATCTGGATAAACTCTTTGAGATTCCAGTGACAGGGATCCATCACAAGCGCAGGAAGGTCATCGGGAAGTAAGCAAACCCCATGCAGTGGATGTATATTCTCGTGCTTCAAGAGTCTCCATATCTGTGCTTCTCTTGCGACTCTCTGCACCATGCAGAAATTGCGTAAATACTGTTTTCCGGAGGAGTAATTCTGAAGACTTACATTCCATATTGCATCATGATCAAGTCCATCCTTTCCGGTAGGTTCCTTGACGGCAAACTAAGCAGTGAAGTTTAAGTCAGCCAACCCAGCCAGGTAGGCGATCACTTACCCGGCGTGTTCCGTCAGGTGTAACCCTCTCAAAGACAATTGAGAAAGAACCAAAGCCGATCTGGCGCCCCTTATGAGCAGATAACTGAACTTCCTGTAATCCAAGGTCTTTAAGAGCTACACATACCACTCAGAGATGAAAGCGGGGACGGGATCATAATTGCAATCACACCTTCGAGATTGTACGCTGTTAACGAACTTAGAGACAGTGCTGCTCGTTGCGATTCGATATCTTCGGTGCCATGCAGGCTGGTTATTGAGAGACCAGTTATTGTCTTTAGGGAGCCCGACTCGGTGGTCGAGTCCTTGAGTGACGAGTCTGCCTTAAGGAGAAGATCCTGAAAATCCTTCAGCACCACAGTCTTATCGAGAGAAGGCATTGACGAACCTCGCTCTTCCCCAGCAGTGCATCGATAAGGCGAATCAGGCAGACGACCTGTCGCTTATAAAACTTCGCTGCCAGATGTAAGTTACTTATGCCTGATCGTCGCTCTTCGTCAAATGAAGCGCGTAATTCTTCCAGGCATTTAAGTGCGACATGGACAATACTATGCCAGTACACGTGAGTCATGGTACAGCACCAGCTGTCACGCCTGAAATACTTACGGGGCAGAATATCCAAATAGCTCTGAGACCGAAGCAAAGTGCTCGGGATACTCAATGAGCTGAAAAAGGTTGCACCCTAGCAGACGAAATTTGTAAGAAAGATCATTGAAGTAGGGATCTAGTGATGTTCCAGATAGCTCCTGTATGTCGCATTAATTGACATTTGATTAAAGAGGTGACATGGGAACTCACAGAGGAGACCGCATACTCAAGTAGAAATACTATGCCTCCACATAGAGCCTTCATATCCTTCCATTCTTGTTCAACTAGAATTGCGATATTAGAGGCTCAACAATGGTCTGGAAAGGAATTAATGAATCGACCTGTGTCTTTTAGTTCAGCAAAACTCTGTCGTGACCTCCACCAGGCCTGAAAATCGCTGTCAACATATCCTAACACTTTCCAGACGGATGGATCCGATAACTGAAGTACTACAAAGTAGTGAATTAGAATCTCGAGTCATCACATGATTCATCAAGAGCAACTCACATTTGAAGGTCGGCGCCCATTTAGTGGATGCAACATGGCGGTATGTGTCGGTCGGAACTGGTGGCGACTTCATGAAAGCAAGCGTAGTGATTACTTCGAAAGATAATCGGACCTTTGATGAGTTCTTCGAGGGACTAGTGAGTTATTGGAAAATAGTAGATACAGTAACTCCCATACCTTATAGCCCATTTCAATTCGTTGTAACCTGCCTAATAGGATAACTCTCTCAGTCATATCCGCATCTGATTTGCACGGCAGTCGGCTCAGGGCTCTACGCAAGAAGCTGCCTCTATGTGAATTGCATAGGAGCTCTGTTTCTGCCCTTGACCTATATAACAATGGCACACGACAGGTTAATAACGTGAGACCGGAAGAGAAAAGAAAAGGCTTAACTCATTGTATTGGAGTCTGAGATCGGCACATATCTTGTCCGTCGGATCTTCACCGCCGAACATGACTGACGACTCTATCTCTCTACGAGTGAGATCAAGTTTTTGGAGCCCTCTGACCATTTTTTTATTCTACAAATGTTTAGAAAACAATATTGGTCTGTCTGGAAGGAAATGTCAAAAATGGTTACAGATGATAATACATACCTGAGTACGCTCTGAGGCCGGCATTTAGTATCCAGGGCTTTGAAGATTTCAGACACTTGTGTGGAGTCAGAAGAGACACCCGGGGTTGCGGGCTTCGGAAGTCAAAAGTAAGAGCAACGCTATCACCTGCACTGGGACTTATAGGTTCGAACGTGGACAACGTAGGACAAAAGTCGCCGACGCCGTTGCCAAGGTGCGCGTGGGACCAGAATAACCACATCGTGCTAAAGAGAACAACGAAAATATTGCAAATCTTGGAAACAATAAAACTGCATTAGGTAACAAAATCCCATCAACTTGTACATCTCATGTTGGCCCTGCGTCTTGTTCTGCATCTATCCCCATCAAATTTTCTGCATCCTACTCTTTACTCGATGTCTGATGAAAGTCCTGCATGGCGGAAAGAAAATGTCAAAATCAAGTTCGACCTTACGCCCGGTGAGATGGTATGGAGAGATCGGCAGAAGATGCTCGAGCGTCACGGATATCTCCTACGCCCACGTTTTCGACCTGAGTGGATTCCTTCTTGGTTGAATACCGACAAGAAGGTCCTACTCTGCGAAGACTCGCTGTACAACCCCGTGCGTCTCTGCATAACCCGATAAGTCACAATTGCTAAGCTCAAGAACAGTTGCCCATGCTCATCGATGCCAAGCGCTTGTCCGATGGGACGCAAGTCGTCATCAAAGCTGTCAAACGGAACTCAACAGAGACGAATATCGCCTCTTTTCTTTCATCTGGGGCTCAGGTAGAAGACCCGACGAACCATTGCATCCCTGTCCTGCAGATCATTAGGGACGAATCACTGCCGTCTCTCGAATTTCTCGTTATGCCACTTCTTCGACCTTTCAACGACCCCCCTTTTTTCAGCGTTGAGGAAGTACTAGACTTCATGAAACAAGCTTTGGAGGTTTGTCTTTTGACTATCTGTCCACAAACATCACTATAAGGAACCACGGACAGGGATTGGCATTTATGCATAGGTTGGGTGTTGCGCACAGGTGAGAGACTACAATCTACCGTGGCCTTGATATTAAACTGACGTTTCAAGCCTTGAAGAGATTGCTCAGATAGCAATATTATGTTCGACGCAGCGGGAATGTTCCCCAAAGGTTTCCATGCAAGTGTCTGGAATCTCGATGCGACTGGCATGCCGGCCTATCCCATTCGTCGAAGAGATGCTCATTCGGTTAGATATTACTTCACGGACTTCGGGTTGTCGAGTCAATTTAAGGAAGGAGAATCGCGGTTGGTAAGGGGGGGCGATGGTCTAGACCAAGAAGTCCCTGAACTCTCGGGTTTCGACATGTACGATCCGTTTGCAGTTGATATTTTCATACTCGGAAATGTCTTCAAGCGAAACTTTACAGAGGTACGAACTATTCTCTATTTGTTGGCCTGCCGCTGATTTATCAGACAGAAGTTTACGAATACAAAGTTCTTAACTCCTCTCGTTGAAAGTATGACGCAGCGTGAAGCAACGGAGCGTCCTTCCATCAGTGATGCGTTAGCACAGTTTAATGGACTAGTTTCTGGTGTTCCGGGATATGCGCAAAGGTGGCGGCTCCGAGACATTGGGAAAGGAAAGCTGGCATCCTTCGTTCAGGATGTTGGGTCAGTTCGTCGGGAATGTTTTCACATCTTAAAATCTTTACTCGGTGCGTCTGGTGCCCATATTTTGAACCCTTGACTAATTCTATGCCTGACTCTCTGATCAGGGTCATCTCGTTGGACTAGCTAGATTTGTCTGTCCTCTCTCATGCATTTACTATTCGTATTCTTATTTGTGTGCAATATTCGGAAACTATGGAACCTAGCATTTCAATCCGCTCGTGCTCTGCCTGCATAATTAAACTGTTTTCTTTAATTCTGGTATAATATGTATCAAACAGGGCGTAAGAATTTACAGTAAACAAAAGAATTCTGGAAGACTTATTAGATAGAGTGGAATCTGACGATCTTTGAGCCTATTAATATTCGCCAGAATGGCAATTGCTAGTTCGGCTCCAAGCTTGATCGACAAAACTTCAAGTTCATCCGATCTGTCTTTATAGCCTGAAGAATCTTTTTCGCCGACAAAAGGCCAGTTGGCATACTTCAACATGACGGACTTCGTGTCTCTAGTCTTGGGTTTTCCTGCGATCGTCGAGGGCATCGTCAAAACTTGCAAAACAGTTCAGGAGTACCGTAACCTGCAGGCCAATCACACATTGGCGGTCAATCAAGCTGTCTTCGGGACACGAAAGCTTGCCTATTACGTCGGTTTTATCGATGTCAAAGCTCAAGCTGGTCCAGCAACCACAGAATCTCAGCGGCAACAGCTGCTTGAAGAAGCTTTGTTCCACGCATCCGATGCTATGTTGACGATGGCGTGTGTTGTGGAGAATTGGACGGTGCGGTTGCGAATTGATACAGCAACGAGTGGGAGGCTGTTCATGGCTCGTCTTGCCGCCGCAATTGCAGAGAAACTTATGCGAAGCAAAAATGGCGTTACTCTGACGCGTTTCAACCGCTCTGCAATCGGAAAACTAACCACAGAGATTGCATATCTTGCGATGGGCTGTCGCCAAATCAACGATGCTATGGAGACGCTCGAGAGATGGACTGGAAATTTGCGGGACATTCTTCTGTCTTCCCAGGAGCTGAGATATGTCAGGGACCCGTATTTGCACATGGACCCGAACCTCATTAAGGACATTGCTGATGATGTCCTGTTCATTGCTCGGGCCAAAGAGCGTACGGACCGCAACTTACCCGTACAGCGTATCGAAGCTTCAGAGATCAGTTCATACAAAGATCTCGACTTCACTCATCCAACCGGCTTCTTCATGATAGAGGAGGGCCGGTATATGGGATGCATTATTGATAGGCGCGACGTGAACTACCTTTATGCAGAGGAGAAAGGCGATCAGGCGGTCAACGAGACGGATCAAATTGCCAGGCTCTTCGCTGAAGAACGTTCAGGGACAGCGACTATCGCGTCTTCCGCTAGTGTTGGGATCCTGCCCTGCTGCGGGTGGGCAGAGACGTCGTCCAAATTCTTAAGCACAGAGCACGATCTGGTTTTCAGACCACCACCGGGATCGCGTCGTCCGCGCACCTTGCGCATGCTCCTCCTTGATGGTGCGCCTCGCCATTCACTGGATGCACGTCTCCAGTTTTCTATCCAGCTCGCGACTTCCGTTCTTATCGTCCATTCCCTAAAGGTTGTGCACAAAGACATACGACCAGATTCCATACTTGTCTTCGAACCGCTCAGAGCTAAAGACGACGACTTGTTCCCAAACAAGCTCGGCTCTCCTTATCTTGCCAACTTCGATCGCGCGCGTTCCGATGACGCCGACACTGTCATTAATCCCTTCAAATTTTCGGCGCACATGAGAACGGTCTACACACACCCTGTACACACCACATCCGCGGAGCACGTTCGATATGAGATGCGCGATGACATCTACAGCCTTGGAGTCGTACTCATCGAGGTTGGACTTTGGAGATCGCTGTTTTCTTGGTCGGTCGACAGGGAATGTTACGATGCTGATTTTTCTTGGTTTGATTTCTCAATAGAGAAGTATAAAAAGATTTTTACAGAGATGGGTCAGCCAGAGTACCGGAATAGAGGATGGTTGGTGCAGTGGGACTTGATCGAACTGGCGGAGAGGGAGATCCCGGTCATTATGGGTACGAAATTCAAAGACGTCGTTGTGTCCTGCTTGATGTTTGGGGAACCAGCCAAGCCAACTCTGAGCGAGTCTGTCCTGAAGGTCACAGAGTCAGAATACCAGGCACGCGATGAAAGTGTGATATTCGTGCAGAATGTCCTGACCAAACTTCGTAGCCTTAACTTCTCGTGATCTATACTTGCTGTTGTATCTTTCTGTATTTAATCCAAAGCTCTTCAGAACATTGTTCCAAACCTGTCACATATTCTACAAAGCTAGGGAAGATACACATAATCGCTTTCTAGATACATATGAAGTTAATCAGGACGTTGTTATTGTGCCTACGACGGGACCAACGACTAAGCACGGAAGATTCGGTTGTGGAAATTCATTTAGTATGTTTGAGCCAATGCAACTGATCGTCAATCCCAAAGAACGCTCGTGTATCGACAAGATCAGGATAATTCTGTGTATTTACGAGACTACTTTGTGGTTGCCGTTCAGCTGCCGTTCAGATAGAGAAAGCGGTGCGGTGGATGACTGTCTGCGAGTGATACAAGCACTCATATCTACAATTTCCAAAATCAAAGAAGGAAGAATTGAAAGATACTAGATGAGGCGTTGTCCGAAATGTATAAAGACGCTTCTGAAAGACCACATTCACAATCACACCGTCGCGCATCCGACCACAAATCTGCCTCGAAACTACTCTATAAAATAAGCCAAGGTATCACTCCATATGATCCAAATTGACGTCCAGTTAGAGCACCACGGATAGGCGGTCAAAGAAGGGACAATGAGGGAAAGTACTCGGTCCACACCGCGCAAGGCACTGGAGCTCATTTCAACGAGCTTCACGATAGATATTGTAGGCAGTGAACTGGCCATGATCAAGAAACTCCTTTACAGGCATGAGCAAAAACGCTTATAAGCAGTATGGCAGAGGGAAGATGAGAGCCGCAAGTCTCGCTGTCTAAGCAAACAGTACTCGACGCTCTCCTGAAGGCGCATTCGACTCAGGCCCAGGCAGTTTCTCAATCATCCAGGAGCAGATGCAAGTGATAATGGTATCATGGCGGTATACTGCTGTGTAGCTCAACTTCTCGTCGAATGACATTTTTTTGCTAACGGAGCATGATCGTCGATGCGCTCTCTGTGGCCCCTTCCTCGCACATGTACAGAAATAACCAACTTTATAAGGTTCGCAACTTGCACAGGATGATCAACAATGTTCTACCACATGAGAGACATAATTCGTCATCGCATTCTTCAACATATGTTTACTTCACGAGAGACACCTTCAGAGGAAGGCGAGGGACGCCATCCGTGGAAGATTCCGGATGAGGCGTCGATATGAAACCCAAGTGCCAACGAACGCTAGGACCTGTCTCGAAAACGAAGTCTCTGATAAGCACGGAAAGGACTATTTCTAATAAATCAGAGAGGGGGGGGGTGTTAGGAACATATAAATGAAATTTAGTCGAAGTGACTGACTCATTTCCATCTCAGAGAATTTAAAGCCACTGTAGCGGTGAAGCAAGATGTTAGTTATCAACAATCAGCTTGGGGCCTGCCACGTACATGCATGCCCTTGAACCTCCGACGAAGGTCATCCTAATGAAACACCAGTGGTCAGAGAGGCGTTTAACGATCGGGATACGTATGCTGAAGAACTTACATCTGTGAATATACACCTGGCAGACGGGCTTTCGTGACACTCTCCGGCAAAGGATCGATCCAGCGCGATGGCTTCCACTCTTCTGCGTCTTCCCCCCAAATCATCTTACTCTGGTTTGCACCCAAGATGGACGAGACGACACTTGTGCCCTTTGGGACTAAAATCTCCTTGATCTCAGTCTTTCCGTCAGTCGCTTTGATCGGCCACATGAGAGGAAGCATGACGTCTTTTAATGCTCTATAGTTTTCAACTGAATCAGTAATAGGTAGATGCAATAAGGCCTTAGGATGAAAGAAAATAAGAGACGCACATGCGGTCGGCCATCGCTACAGGCGCATATTTGCGCAAGGTCTCACGACAGACAGCGTCGAGGAATGGAAGTGCCTGCAGTGTGTCGTAGTCCAGGTCTCCTCCTTTCACATTCTCGTAAGCCGACGTGACTTCCGCTCGAAGCTTCGACTGCGCAGCCTGATCTTGAGCCAAGCAATGGACGGTGCGGCTGACTGCGCTCGTCGTAGTATCATGGCCAGCAAGGACAAATGTGCTACGTTATCCAAGAATTATTGAGACAAATACACTTGCTTCGGGAGGTATTGTACGCACTTCATATGCCCAAGAAGTTCTGCCTCGTCCAGAGAAGCTTCCGAGTTCGCCTTAACTATAAAGTAAAATAAACCAACAAGACGTGCGACCGGACAAAGAAGCACTTACGAAGAATACTCATGATATCTTTGCCCTTCCCGACCTGAGCAACGACAGCATCGTCGCCCCTCTTCAGTGCCTCTCGCTTTCCCCGAAGAATATCCTGAGAGGAAGCCTCCAACACGTCCGAGACATTGATGAGCTCCTTAGCCAAACCAGCAGGGGTCATATCCACAATGCGTCTTCGAAACTCCGATGAACCAAACTTGACCATCCAGGGAGTGAGCTCGCGGATAAGAGATAACCTAAACAGCAAGGGACTTCGGGAAAATTAGCTGCGAGATTAAAGCCAGTTGAAGTCGTGAACAGGTTAACGAAGTCATGAAGCGAAATTAAATTGGAAGGATAGCGACTGCTTCCACATAGAGATTACGGGAGACCAATAGAAGGGGTCGACTCACAATGCCATTTTCAAAGCGTCACTGTACGGGTCGGACTTCTTGTTCTTGTCAAGCGAAGAGAAAGAGTGGCCAAGACCTCCCTGGCCAATGTACTCCAGAGCAGCGCGGGACGCCCAGGCCAGAATGTCGACATATTCTGTACCGTTTCTCACATCATTCGCGATTCCATCCCGAAGCTAAGAAAAATGATATTGTCAGAAAAAGCAAATAAAACGTGGAGGAACTATTTGTATTTGCCTCATAAGCGATTGGATAGAGCATGGGAAGCATGTCACGCATGTGCTTGATAGAGAACACTGGGTTGAGCATCTTCCGCTGCCTCTTATGATCGTCACCTAAATCAAAGTAAGCCATAAAACCATTTTAATGAAATGGCGTCGATGGTTACCAAGGGAGGATAGAAGGCTACTGCCAAAAAGCAGCTTATTGGCCCTGCAGACATGCGAACCAGTTAGCGTAATGTGAGATTAGGACTGAAAATAGGACACCAGATTAAGACGCACACTAGGAATGTTTGTGTCTCTTCGAAGATGTTCTGATCTTTGATAAAAATATTGTGTAGTGCTAGAGGGTCGAATGTATAGAGTTGCTCGCTCTAGATGGTGTCTGAGAGTATAAGAAACGAGAAATTTGAAAGTGAAAGAACGCACACCAAACAGGCCATGAAGCTTGCAGACCCCTCCATAAGTTTCCCTGAGCTCTCGGTGGAAGCTCCAGCCATTCGAATCATAGAGTTGTCTAAAGTTTCCTGAAGGGCTTAAAGTCAGTTAACTGCGCCGGCCTCGTATGAACCTCAAGAAAATCCGTACCTGTCAACCAAGATGCACTGCGAGGGCCAGGTATGTTAGATAGCGGAGAATTTGCAAGGACAGTTCGCAGGCAAAGCCACAGCAAAAGAGCACCGAGGGTTGTTGCGAGTACTTCGAAGAGAGAGACAGCCATTGGAGATCTGCTTGAGAGATGAATAAGGCGGCCTGTCTCTGTCTTTAAATAAGCGGTCGATAACTTGCTTTCAGCGAAAAAAATAGCATACAGCTGCAACGAAGACTTCGTACTTACAGTGTTCCGTCAGCATGCCTGATGTAAATTTGCAGGTACAGTGCTATTTGTTGAGCTTCACGGCGCAGCGGCCATGCTAGAAGTGCCTGCAAAACATCTTTGCATCAGCATTTCTGATGTAAAAGTCTCACGACGTGAAGGAGAAGTCTTGCCTTGTAGCGTAGCATGTAAGTGTCAGTTCCCGTCAAGGAACGGCACAAGTAGGGCTCAATAGTCTGGAAAAGGATGGCCGTGATTGAGCGGGAGAAAGAACCTCCTTATAATCTCAAATAGTTTGTAATAGACGATACGAAAATGACATCGAAAGAGTTGCAGCAACGCGAGTCAGATAGCACAGTGTTTTTTTTCGAAGCTGGAAATGATATGAGAGTGCTCAAGTATGCTGCGGAAAAGCACTGACAATCCAGATATCCTATGCTGAAGGACAATGCTAGTATTTTCCATCTGGGTTTGCTGAGATAGTCCAAAGTTCTTTACCAACAGAGTTTGCAAATGCGAATGCTTCGCCGCGTGTGTTCAGCGCCATGGAAGAACGAAGTAAAGCAAAAGTAACGAGCAAATTACGTTAGGACTTACAGCAGTGAGCACGCGTGCGAATACCGGATCTCGGAACGAGTTACACGAACTTACATAATGACTTTCGAAACGGCGGCCAGGATCGTCAACGCGCCTCTCGTTGAACTACCAGCACAGTGGTTTTGTCGAATTCCCTATCTTCTACTTCCCATCAGCTCATAGCAGTATGTATGAAGAGGGACTGCTTGCTATCGGTGAGCAGGGATGTGGAAATTTGGATATACAGTATGCACTAACTAGAATTCCTAATCAGAACAGTCGCGGTGCCATTTCCCTAGGCTCAGCTCCTTTGCGCTCAACCGAACTTTGCTGGATAGAAGCTTCATATAAGCTTGAGACTATGAATCTGCCGTCATCGATCCACGAACTCAAGGGATCTAGACGTGAAGCCTCGCGTTAGCATAACGAAGACCCGGTCGTTCTTGGTAGACCTTCTCTGTACGTCCTGTTTCCCGTCATTAGCAGATCCACGTCCCTAAACCCAAGTATGTTGCATGTTTTCTAGTCAATCTTCGACAAGAAGGTCTGGGTGGCTGGAAGAGCTGGATGGATCCTTAGCGTCGAGAGCACGTCGAAGGCTATGAATGATGCTTTTCATTTCTGGTAAGGAGCTTCGCAGCGTTGTGTATCTTTGTCGTGCCTTTTAGTTGGGATTGTAGCGTATTTGACTCTGGTTACCACCAAACCTCTCTCTCCGTTGTGAACGGTTAGGCCCAGTGCATCAGAGTCAGCGATATAGGTTGGATTTCCTTGTTAATATATATACCCGCCTGCTAATATATCTCCAATTAGGTTGTGTCGCTTTTGGTCCTTCTCAGGTTTCAAATGTTGGGCTGCATCAGAAATTAGGACTGTAACGTCAGCTAAGTTTTTTATGTTAATTCTATGTTATCGCGGGGAACCATAATCATTGAATCTAGTTCAACAGCGTTCCGAACCCAGTTATTTCAGAAGGTCTGGGTCAAATTACTTACTTTTTTCTCCTTGCTAACCTTGACTTTTTCCATGAACGTGCAAGTGCTCCTCGGGTCACCTACTCATATCACACTGCGAGGTCCCTCAAAGGCTATCTACCATGCGTTAAGACGTGTGGCGAGCCAATCCATTCTGCCATTTCAAAACATGCTCGCATGTATAAGGTCCCCAGTCCTCGTGTCGCACCCATTTGTGCGGAATATCATCCTCTTGTCATACCCCTCGTTATCTATGCTTCGTCCAATACGCTCATATGAGGTCAAGCAGACGTATTCCGAGTACGATCATTTTAGCAGACTTAGCGTCGTAACGTGGCGCTTACGAAACATATTTTCTACCCTGGAGAGTTCATTGCTGTGAAATCACGTCACCTAACTGTATGGAGACAATGGCATGACTCACGACCTTGCTCTAAGTGCTCGCTTGGCACACTTCCCTAAGACGATTGTCGAGGTATTTGGTATGTTCTGAGTGGGCGGTATGTGTTACGTAATATATATATAATTCCTTTTTTCTGACTTCTTCGTCGCCTATAGGTTTGTTGATAGTTGTGCAGGGCAGATCTGGATATATTTCCTACTATTCTGCAGCTGCCGCCGTCACATCATTTCAAGGCTTGCGCGGCAGGCTGCTCCAAGCGCATGCATTATTCGGGCGGGGACACGATCCCTTCCCAAATAAGCCATTGCGGAAAAACGTCTTTGGGCATATAAACTAAGCCCTCCTTATGGATGCTTATTTCACGCACGAAGATATATCACAGAAATACTGCCTCTGCATTTTCTGAGTAGTCATGGAACATTCATAGTACATGTATCGAAGACATTTCAATCATTGCACTCTTTACACATATCTACGTCACGAGAGACACCTTCAGAGGGAGCCGAGGAACACCATCGGTCGAAGATTCCGTGAAAGGCGCCGTTACGAAGCCCAAGTCCCAGTGGACGCTAGGCCCCGGCTCAAAGACAAAGTCCTTGATGAGCACAGAAAGGACCATCTCTGATTGATTAGGGTATAAAGATCAGGGACATGTGAGTGGTTATACGCCGAGATGACTTACTCATTTCCATTTCAGAGAATTTAAATCCGCTGCGAGCAAACCAAGAAATTAGGTCTGTACGACTTATACAGTACCTGGTGCGTACATGCATGCTCTTGAGCCCCCGATAAACGTCATCCTAAGGAAGCAGAGTTTGTCAGAGTAGGTCATTTGACAGTCGACACTCGCGAAGAACGTACATCTGTGAATATACACCTGGAAGACGGGCTTTCGTGACACTTTCCGGCAACGGCTCCAACCAGCGGGATGGTTTCCACTCCTCCACGTCTTCCCCCCAGATCACTTTACTATTGTTTGCTCCCACGATGGAGGCAATAATGCTCGTCCCTTTTGGAACTAAAATCTCCTTGATTTCCGTCTTTCCGTCAGTCGCTTTAATGGGCCACATGAGAGGGAGGACAACTTCTTTTGTTGCTCTGCCGTCAACATACTACGTCAGCAATATTGTTTTTGTAGTTAAATATAAAGAAGAACGGAAGACGCACACGCGCTCTGTCATTGGTGCAGGGCAATATTTACGCATGGTTTCGCGGCAGACGGCATCCAGATACGGCAGTGCCTGCAGTGAGTCATAGTCGAGGTCTCCAGCCTTCTCGCAAGCCGAAGTAATCTCTGCTCGAAGTTTCGACTGCGCAGCCTGATCTTGAGCCAAGCAATGGATAATGCGACTGACCGCACTCGTCGTAGTATCGTGACCAGCAAGTATGAACGTGCTAATTTATTGAGGAATGTTTGAAAGTCACACTCGTCTTTGAATGCGCTGCACTTACTTCATATGCCCGAGAAGCTCTGCTTCATCAAGTTCGGCTTCCGAGTTCGCCTTGACTGAAAAGAGAAGACTTAATAGGCAGCCTATGAGTGAAGACTGAATCACTCACGGAGAATACTCATGATATCTTTACCCTTTCCGACTTGAGCGAGAACAGCCTCGTCGCCCCTCTTCAGTGCCTCTCGCTTTCCCCGAAGGATATTTCGGGAGGAGGTCTCCAGCACGTCCACCACATTGATAAACTCTTTAGCCAGCCCAGCAGGGAGCCATTCCACAATGCGTCTTCGAAACTCCGATGAACCAAACTTGACCATCCAAGGAGTGAGCTCACGAAAAAGAGATAACCTAAATAGCAAGGGACTTCGGGCATATTAGCTACGAGATCAAAGCTGGTTGAAATTGAGAACAGGTTGATGAAGTCATAGAGCGAAAGAATGAATTGGGAGAATGGCGGTGGCGTCCACATAGAGATTACGGGAGACCAATAGAAGAGGTCGACTCACAATGCCATTTTCAAAGCGTCACTGTACGGGTCGGACTTCTTGTTCTTGTCAAGCGAAGAGAAAGAGTGGCCAAGACCTCCCTGGCCAATGTACTCCAGCGCCGCTCGGGACGCCCAAGCCATAACATCTACGTACTCCATTCCGCTTCGCACGTCAGTCGCGATTCTGTCCCGAAGCTACGAGGAGCAAAATTACTTCTGAAACGATACACAAGCTATTATAAAACGACTTGCCTCGTGAGCGATTGGATAGAGCATAGGAAGCATCTCGCGCATGTGCTTGATAGAGAACACTGGGTTGAGCATCTTCCGTTGTCTCTTGTGATCCTCGCCTAGAGTAAAGTAAGTCACCGACTAATCAGCATGCAAAATGTCAAGAACTTTTACCAAAAGACGACAAAAGGCTTTTCCCAAAGAGGAGCTTGTTAGATCTACAGTCGTACGGACCAGTCGGTACAACGTGGAAACGTAACTCCAAATTGAAACGCACACTAGAAACGCTTCCGTCTCGTCATATACATTCTGATCCTTCACAAAAATGCAATGGAGTGCGAGAGGATCGAACACATAAAGTTGCTCGCTCTAGAGAATATCAGCGAATTAACAAAACGAGAAGTTTGAAGGAGAACGAGCGCACCCCAAACAAGCCATGAAGCTTGCAGATCCCACCATAACTCTCTCTGAGCTCTCGATGGAAGCTCCAACCATACGAATTGAAGATTTGCTTGAAGTTCCCTGAGGAGCTCGATTTTAGATAACAGATATGCACACTATTTGAACTTTCGATAAAGCGCGTACCGGTAAACCAAGACACGCTGCGAGGGCCAGGGATATTCGAGAGTGAGGACTTTGCAAGGAAAAATCGCAAGTACAACCATATCGCGAGTGCACCAAGGGTCGATGCGAACACTTCAAAGAAAGAGACAGTCATTGTGATCCCTTGAGAGATGAGGGACGACCTGTCTTAGTCCTTTTATAGCCGAGTAAGGATCTGTTCCCAGCAGCACAAAAATATAGAATAACAGCAATAAAGACCTCACCCAAACAGTCAATCCGTCAGCATGTCTGATGTAAAGCCTCAGGTACGGTGCGATCAGAGTTGAACGGCAAAACGGCCATGGTAGAAGTGTCTAAGAATCGTCCTTGCATCAGCATTTCTGATGTAAAGGTCTCACGAGATGAAAAAGAAGTCTTGCCTTATGGCACTTTCCAGCGCATACATGTACAGTCGCAACGGCAGAAGGAGCAAACGATTCGCTGCACTTAACCGGCGGAGAAGAACCTTCTCCAGATTTAAATGAAGCCCAAATGGATATACATTAATGCGACCGAGAAGACCACAGTCACACGAGTCGGGCCGTACCATAGTGAGGCAGTCCGTTATGGTCGATCTTCGAAGCTGGGAATGATATGAGGGTGCGCAATATGTATTGCGAAGAAGCGTTACTCACTTGACATTCGATCGTTACAGCACATACATGTTGATTGATAGAAAGCTTCCTACTAGAACAATCGAATTGCTTCACTATTGGACGCACCAAGTAGCATGGGAGAACGAAGGGAAGAGGATCTGTCGCAGCAAAAAGGGAATGCCACTCATAAAAAGTAAGTGAGAAAACTATGAACGAGTCTCTGGCTTGTCTCGATTGCTCTCACCTATCGCACAGCACTTGCTCGGCTTTTCTTACTTTCCTGAGGCTTAAATCTGAACATGTTCAATGCTGAATGCGACAAGTTTCTGATACATGCGGTTGTACACGGCTCCGTGACTCAGTCCAAGAAAGCTTTGTTCATTGATCGCCTCTTAACATCATCTGTCCAATTTCCACAACATTGGAACCTTCTTCAGCTTCTCAGCTATACCGAATTTGTGTATTTGTAAGTTTCTCAAGCGTACAGTGTTTTTTTCTCGAAGTAGCACACCGTGCCACCGTGCCGGGGTGGCGGGCTATCAGGGAGGAGGACAAATGTAGACACCGCAAAGGGAACGACATGCAATGTATGTACGGCGATACTAAATTTATCTATCTGCCCTTCAGCGCTTACCGCAGATATGAATCACAGTACCCGCTTTGTAAAACGGAGATACGTACTAGAGAACAGATGACTCCATCGTACGTTGTTTTCGCCATGCCAGAAAGTAGTCTTCCATGCATTTATCTATCAGAGGTCTTATGCCTTTATGGTAAAAGGACTGGACTGGGAGCAGCTTCTCGGGCACTGACCTTGGTTCTCATGCAACGTTTTTAGGGGTCGCTACCGATAGACAAGTTTCACTTCCCTCTACACACATCTTCCAGATCACTACCTGTCTGCCTGCCTGCAGGTCGCAAGCTTGATCACGAACTGTGCCAACGGATCTGGATATTTGAGGATTGCTGACACTGCTGCAGATACTGCATGGCACCTGTGTGATCGGATGACACATTCATTGTCTCTCCCATCTCGCCGTCTTTCCTGTCTTACCAGATCACTACATACACTGTTTCATCATCTATCATGCATGCCAGTGTACCAAGGCGCTAGTTTGAGTCCTTCGGAATTCGCGGAAGGGTTAGAAAATGACAGTCAGTCTATACTCCTTATATTTCTGCTCTTCAATCGCTGAGTCTATCGTTGTCAAAGTGCTAATTAGATCATGTGTTCTGTCCTCAAGCAACGCAAGGTATTGACGCTCCAGAACTGTTGGTCACCAAACACAGCCGAATGTTACCACAGATTCTATCCCCATACGATGTTACAGCGTCATGGACGTTGGTAGGACCTCCATTCCTGAATCTATTGCGTACTTATTTGATCGAGTTTTATCAGTCAAGTCTGAGTCGTGGTCGTGGCAAGTGTCTCTCGCCATGCGCAGGCCATTTCAAAGCCGTAGCCACCGTTTTCTTTGTCGTCAGTAGACTCACGCATAACCAAAAAAGTTGCCCATGGCGCTCTGCATCTGATCCGACATCATGATTATTGTCCTTAGCGAGGTGACTCCTTGGGTCTCAGAGATGATTACCTTCCAGTATTATTTTTTAAGCACCAGTCATTTTTTGGGTCTATGACGCAGTAAGTATGGATAATGCATGCTCAAGAGAATAAAAGAAGAACTCAGGAGTTTCAAAGTGACTACGATAGCTAAGGAGGTAAATACCATTCTGCTCCTCCTGATTCAGATGTAACCAAGCTGGCCTCCGCCAGGTCAAACAATTCTGGGTAAGTAGATTCGCATCTGAGGCAATTTCATTATTCCGTTTACGTGCAGTATGAAGGCTCTCAAAAGGCTGTCACTATTATCTGTTTCCTGGCTCGTACCACCGAAGCTTGGGGCAGAGCAACTAACAACTGCATACAATGTCAGAATTATTATATTGGGACTTTAGCTTTATAGCATTTTTTGTTCTGCAAGCATCTACTTACTTACACTATTCTCGACAAAGGTATACTGAGGGTTGTTCACGCCGGTTCGGGTCAGACCCGCTTTTTGCTGACCCTGAACAGCGGTTCAGTTTGCGGAACCTTGAACCTCACTGAAATAGAACAAAACAATAAATAAATTACAAAAATCTTTAGGCCCTTCTAAAGAAGAGTCAAGGTGTCCAAAAGGATATATGTGAGTCATTTGGCTCACACGCAAGAAGGCAAACGAACTTTTCATGAGCTTGTAACAGGACCATTTATGCTGCATTGAAGCCGGCAGCCACTAGAAAGTGACCAAAGTGAGGCTCATACCCACATATTCCAGTCGAATTCTACTAATACTTTGAGGAACCAGAGTCCAATAATTCTCAATTCTGAAGCCCAAAATTATGGCTACATCAAGCAATTTGGGTCAGCAGTTTGGGTCTGGGGTCGACCCGGTTCAGCTCAACCCAAACCTCTGACCCGACCCGTGTTCGGTTTGATGGTCGACCCACAACTACAGATACATTAATTTTAGAGTGAACCTTCGACTTAAATACTAATGTATCAGTCGATTAACTTTGTACATAGAGGTAGGCAGTACTAGTACTATTTTGTTTGATGTTAATTAAAAATGCAGACATTATTCAGGTAAAGTTTGCGCCTAGAGATGCCGGCCGGTGAACTTTTCGAGCCGGTCGTAAAATGCCACGTGGTAATACATTTATGATGTAAGCAGAGCCTGGTTCTTGTCAGTGTCACTCACTGCACTACGTTGTCCAACGTCTGACGTCCTTGACCTCGCATGCCTTGCCCTTTTTCCCGGCGGTCATGCATTTTTGTATTGGAAAGTTTCGCCGTAAGCTTGCAGTGGTCTAAAATCTCCTCTCTGAAATAGCCGGGGGTTTATGTTTGGAGACGATGTGAACGAACTATCTGTAGAGCCATCCCTTCGTCATCGATGTCTTCTATGGCTTTCCCAGACTCGTTAGCAATACAGAAGACTGTTTACGTTCTCCTGAACTCGTACCTGCCCATCAGCCTGTCTGCCAACCACATCTCTCAACTCGGGTTCCCAGATGCAGTCGCAGCCGCGAGTCCGTCTGGCCATCTGGTACGCGTAACAATTTCTCGCATCTTCGGCACTATATGCTTATCTTCGCTTGTCCAGCGGTGGCGGCATTGGCGGGCTTTCCCTCGCCGTAGTCCTGGCCAAGCACTGCAACGACATTGATATCAACCTGTTTGAAGCGCTGCCTCAGTTCACAGAGATCGGCGCAGGCATTTCAGTGTGGAAGCGAACATGGTTCATCATGCAGGCGCTCGGCCTCGATGCGACGCTCGGAAAGATGGCAGTAAAGCCGCCCGTGGATGAGCTGAGTGAGTCATTTCGACCCGCGTGCTTCAGTGTGTACTGATCGCTTGAAAGAACCGGGATTTTGTTTTAGGAAAAGTGATCAAGACAATGAAGGATTTAACTTTAATAGGATGATTGTTCCTTGTAAGTGTCGAAGTGGTAGATTTACGACAAGTAATCATCTCATCGTGAATGATACAGACGGCTCAATTACCCTTCATCGCGCGGACATGCTGAAGGTACTCACAGACAATTTACCTCCACCTTCGATCTTCCATGCGCATTTCAATAAACGGCTCGTTACGTATACACCTAAAAGTAACTCTGTGACCCTTCACTTTGCGGATGGCACTTCCGCCGAGGCAGACATGCTGGTCGGCGCGGATGGCATCAAGTCAGCAACGCGTACGACAATGTATACGACACTTGCTGGTCAGATGGAAGAAGGAAAGGAACGGAAAAATCAGCTGCAGAATTTCGTACAAGCAAGTTGGTCAGGAACATATGGATATCGCGCGCTCGTGGAGACGGAGAATTTGCTGAAAGCATCCCCAGACCACCAAGCTGCATCGACGCCAATGATGGTACGTTTGTTGCATATATCAGTCCCCGCTATCGCTAAATGGCATGTCTAGTATTGTGGAAAGAACAAAGTACGCCAACTTCTCTCGAGTTCAGAATGTGTCAGAGATCTCATGAGATCGGAGTAGCACGTCGTCTCATATCCAATTTCTCAAGGGCGGCTTGTGAATATCGTCGCTTTCGTGACAATCCCAGGAGGCGACGGGAAGCAGCTCGATGGACCTGCTGTCGTCGACGTGTCTAGGCGGGAGATGCTGGAACAGTACAAAGGCTGGGAGCCGGAAGTTCAAAAACTTCTCGATGTATGTCTTATCTTCTTATGAGTCTCGATTCTAGTCCACACACTCAAAGTTTCCCGGCGTATATCAAGTGCGTCGACAGACCTTCAAGGTGGGCAATTAGCCATGTCCGCGGTCTACCCACATACGTGGACGGCTTGGTTGCACTCTTAGGAGACTCGGTGAAGTTGTTCCAATTGCGATAATTCCGTCTCTCATACCGAATGAATATTATGCAGGCACACGCGATGACGACTCATCTCGGCGCAGGAGCTGGTCAGGCAATCGAGGTAAAATAATCCATTCAATAGCTTCACTGTCCAGAAACTGATTATTGTCTTTCTCAAGGACGCCTGCATCCTCGGGAAACTTCTCGCCTCCGCAAGTGTCACTAGTTCAAACCTCTCTTCCGTTTTAAGAATCTACGATGCCATCCGCCGGCCTTTTGGGAACCACATCGTCGAGCGCTCACGCGCGTCGGGATTCCTGTACGAGTTCAATGAGCTGCCTGTGGACATCGACGAGGCACGCGTCTGCGCTGGATCGGATATAGATCTTGGCAAGCTGACACAGGCTATATACAAGAAGTGGGAGGTGCAGTGGAGTTCGTTGCCGGATGTAGCGTGGAAAAAAGCTGAGCAGAATCTGAAGGAATTGGTCGATGCGCCTGGTTCAAATAAATCTAGGCTGTAGGATTGCGTATTGGAGTCAAGCATCTGAGAGAACATTGTAAACAGGACATTTTCTTGTCCCTTTGTCGTCGAGAGTTTATTAGGCAGCAATATAGCAACATAACCCTTCATGATTCCTCCATCATATTTCCGACGTTCCCTACAAACAAGACCTCCCCATGACTCAGCTCACTAAGGTACGCGCTTGTTGCGACTTGATAGATCGGTCAGACGCCCCCGAGACTTTGAGATTGGGAACGATACGTCCAATAAGCACGCACTTCACACACTGGCATTATTATCAGCTCAAATTCCACAAATAAGATATGATGCTTACTGAGAGATGAATGTCGCCGTGATGGGCTTCAGGTGCTCTTCCGTGAGCAGTCAGCTTCGCCGCTGCAGTGTTTGCGAGTAGGGTAATAATTCTAAAGCCTGGTTTTATACAAGAGGGAATACTACGGGGGTTTTCCGATATTCCGTATATGACGGTGAGAGCGAGTACAATTGGATCAGGCGTTTCTGTTTTCCATCAGTCAGATAAGGCAAACTCTGCGTACTTCATTAAAAACTATGAGCAATCAAGAACAGGTTTATGTCAGAGGATTCCCTGCTCGTTATGGGATTGGAGAGTGTCAGAATAGTACACTAGCAATAGAGGTCAATTCTCATATTCCTGAGGATCATCCCTGACGTCTGAATTGGGCTTACCATCTTGTCAGCATAATCTACGAGGGTGCTGAACATAACTTGGACGTTTCGGTTGTAGATGCCATATGTTTGGATCGAAAAAATGACCGTTTTCAGAACGTTAGCAGAGATGCAAAACGATATCTCAACGATAATGACGAACCCTCGGTGACGAGATGCTGGGTCGCCTGCAGGATCCCAAGGTGAAGATATGACTTCCTGCAGCTGGAGGGTCATTCTTTTTAGCATGTTTTCTGTTGCAGTACTTGATGCTTCCATCTGATGATACCGAACGCGGAATACCAGCCACGGTATCTTCGAATGGTTAAATCTAAGCCTCTGAGATCCATCTCGGGTTAGTGAACATTGATTTGAAGAAGTCGTATGAGCAAATGCACCTTCTGTCGCGAAATCAGACTGCTCACTGACGATAATCACGCTCTCAGTAAGGATGTAAACCCAACGATTCTTTTGGGAGGTTTGCACCCCCACCAGGATCTAGAGTACTACTAGTACTGTCTCGGTCTCTAATAGAAAGTCAAACGTATGTCGTAGACTGTCATAAATCTCATAAATGTGAGAGATACAGCCAACTTGCGTCACTGTTTACTGCTTAGGCTTCCAAAAGGATGCGAGGGTGCAGTACTTCACAGCCGACCTGATTCGGAAAGAATTGAGATCGTCTTCACGGGTTAAAACTCTTCGGAGCCCATGTGATCGACTAGAAGTCACAGGTAGCATTTCTGGTAGTTGGATCATGAAAAATGGTATGACTGGCAAATGAGACCATTGTTGTACAAGAGGAGATTAGACAGAGTAGATGAAAGCTGCGAAACACCAAAAAGGCAGTGAAACGAAGAGCGGCACGCGCCACGCGCCACGTGCCAACGTTGTTCGGTACAGAAAATAAGGCCTGAGTTAGCTCCATGAATTAACCTATAAAGGCTATTTTATGTCATAAAGTTTATGTAAAACTTCCAGAAAAGGCTATTCATGGAGCTAATTCATGGCTACAGGCGGGTGTAAAAAATCATGGCACACCCATATATAGAAACTTGTTCACATCACCATGTAGATTCTTCCCAGAATGTCATCATTGTTGTTCATCACCTCTCTCATGGGCCATACTCAGCTTGACACACCCAAAAAAAACTGAATAGTTGGTGGCCTGAAGGCTGGGCTATCATTTCTAAAGGCTGCCAAGCTCTTTGACTCAACATGCACATTCTCAGATTGCCGAAGACTGCAGAGGAGGCTATTGACAGGGATGGTGCCATGACCCACTACTAGACATACCCACTGGCTTGTATTGTTTATATGTAAATTATTTTGTGTATAAAGGACTGTTATTGAGCTGAAATTTGTGTCGGCAGCATGATGTTGACAGATTTCAAGTGAGATGTGAACAAGTTTCTATATATGGGTGTGCTGTGATTTTTTACATCTGCCTGTACACTAGTATCAACTCTTTTTTTAGGCAAATGAGCACCAATATTAATATTTCTTATACTTGAGCCTGCACGGCCTACCTTCAATCTGATGCACTGGCATCACCTCAGACAAGTCCAGACCTTACCATGAGTGAAGTATCAGACTAACAGAGCCAACGTTCACTCCCAATTTCTTTCAGAATGAATTATGACGAGTATGACCCACTGGTTCGACATCATGGTAGCACTTCCTTCAGGATACTATGAGCATAGGTTGTCAAAGGTATCTCAGTACGTCCACTATAATCAAAAAAACTTCTATGAGAGCTAATTTAGGTTTTGAGACAGAAGTTATGACACACTTTCATCATTATCCATTCTGGATATCCAGTTGCAGCCTCACTGCTAGCTTTCAGCCCATTAGAATCCACTTTACCTCTCCTGAACTGGTGCTCCTTGTCAATCTTATAATTGAAGATGCCTTCTCTTCAGAAAATAGAGAGTGAAAGAAGGTGAGGCGCACTCACCTCAAAGCCAAATCTGGCATAAATATCTCGTGTCCTAGTTTTCGTAGCCTCGAGATGCATGGGCTTTGGTGCAGTTCGACTGAACCCATCCTCCATCATGATGGAGCAAAATCCTTTCATCAGTGTCTATTTGAGTCATTCTTCTCTGGTGGAGTGGATGCTAGACCTGCTGTACCTTTTCCTTCATAATCAGGATCAACAACCATCTCAAGGAGGTGCCATGAGCCCAGTCTGTCTAAATTTCGGGCCTTGAATGCATTCTCAAGTGTATGCTCAATGGCAGGTGAAAATTCCACCAGTACTCTCTGAGGAGTCTTAGTAAGTAGCCAAAAAGACTTTCTGCATCATACCTTTACACCCTTGACACCCCAACCATAAAGCACTTTGTAGATTCCAGATCATATGAGAGTGCACAGGTTGAAATCTAGTGTTTGACCTGGCTTTAGCCAGAGAGTAACACCAACTACTTTTTCTCTAGTGCATAGTTGATCTTTATGGTCTTCGCTTTTCAGGCTGTCAGCCAACAGGATAACTGCAACAGCTACTAACCCTCCAACAAGAATCATCACTTTGAGGATTGCACTTTGGAAATAATGAAGATGCTTCATCATGCTCAGGGCATGTGGTATCTGCGAGTTACAGTCTGGAACCATCTCTTTGACGCAGCCATACCAGTTCATCACAGGGTTGCAAGCAAAGGCGTGAGTCATGACGTGTGCAGCCTCTTGGTACTCCAACAGATGCGCAAGATGAATGTAAGAGCCAGTAGGTCATTCAGACAACATTTCGGTCTAATGAGATGCGAACAGGGCAAGCAAGCTTGACTCAAATTACCTGATCCTGGTTCTGGAAGGTGATATAGCTCACTGCAGTGACTTGTTAGTCAGATCATAGGGGCATTTCATCAATCAGAAGAATTGAGTTATCTTCGTATGATCTAGTCGATATGATGCAAGAGCGCCTCAGTGTGAGCACAAGACTTTTGGATTGACGATTACTTAGACTTATCCGATTGAAAAAGATCATCACATACAATCCTTATAATTAGCAGATGAACACATTTCAACTAAATGGATGGACACTCATCGGCATTCTTCTAATCAACCTATCAGATTCTGATGCCCTTTTCAAGCCTCTGGAGCTTGAGTTTAGCCGGTCTGCACTTCTTGTTGTAGACTCTTAAAAGTAATCAGAAACCTGCCATACTATTGACAATGGCAATCACAACCATCTCTCTCCCTGAAGCATACTTCCTAGCCCTCTTCTGTGAGGCTATTTTGCATGGTCTGTGTATGGCACACAGAATTTAGAAGCACAGATGGATCTGACAGCTGCTCTAGGAGTGTTTACAGTATTATTCTGTGGCACGATGTACCTTCTCCTGTGTTAGGTGGGAGTCCAGGAGATGACTTGGACTGGGCAG